>JALJCO010013721.1:0-7500 GCA_023101725.1 Atherinomorus stipes
GCTGTGCCACTTCCTGTTGCTCCTGTGTGTACCTCGCTTGTTTGAGCTCCGAAGGGCTAGCTCTCTCCTCTGCCCTTAGTTGCTATTTTTCTTATACCATTCACCGTTTGGCCTTTCACAACGTATAACGCTTAAACACACTTCCTCACCCAGTTCTCTGTTTTTGGGATTCTCTAGTTCTTGTTATCTGCTACGCCTGTTAGCTCTCTCTGCTAGCATGGCTGCTAGCACATTTCCTCCGCTCTCTGCTCTTCCTACTCTGCCACTCTCTTTTCTTGCTCGGTGTGCTTCATGTTTAGCTACACCTCTGCCTCCTTAGTGATAATGGTACGTGTAACAAATGTAAAGCTTGTTAATAGCTTTGGAGGCGGAGCTGAGTGGAGTCGAAGCTCGGCTCCGCTCCATGAAAAAACCTACAGTGGCAAACCAGGGACCTCCTTCCCAGCTTTAGGCGGAGCGAATTTTCTCGTGGGCAGGCTGTCCCTAGTGGTTCCGCAGTCGGTTCCGGGCAGCCGGAACAGCAGGAGAGATGGGCGGCGGTTGTGAGGAAACGTAGCTCTAAGGCTAAAGCTAAGCCCGCGGGTCTACCAGCTTCTGTCCACGTTTCTAACCGATCGCCCCACTCAAGGGGCAACACCCTTTGAGCAACAAACCCTGGTTATTGGCAGCTCCATAGTCAGAAAGCGTGGCTTTAGAGACACCAGCGACCGTAGTCAAATGTATCCAGAACCCAGAGCGAAGCGACATTGAGTCTTACTTGAAACTGCTGGCTAAGGATTAAAACATTAAATACCATGCTGTGCAATTCATGCCGGCGGTAACGACACCCGGTTACGCCAATCGGAGGTCACAAAAGTTAATGTTGATAGCCGGTATGTGCTTTTGCTAAAACCATGTCGGACTCCGTAATTTTCTCTGGCCCCCTGCCAAATCTGATCAATGATGACATGTTAAGCCGCATGTCGTCATTTATTAAGCTGATTTATCTGAGTGGTATCAGAAAACAGCAGCTGAGCTTTATGAATAACTGGGTGACTTTCATGGGGTGGCGGATCTGGTCTTTATTAGGAGGAGACGGCATCCATCCTACTTTGGACGGAGCAGCTCTCATTTCTAGGAATCACAGACTGATTTTGTTAGTCCAGTCAAACCATTGACAATCCAGGGTTGAGACCAGGACGCAGAGTTGTAGTCTTACACACCTCTCTGCAGTTTCCCACCTGCCGCCCTCCCACACCCCATAGTGACTGTGTCTGTCCCCGGGCCACATAGAATAAAATCCAAAAACACCTCTAAGGTAAATCACAATAACCTAATAAAAATTAAAACAATAAACATAACAAAACAGAAAAAATAACTATTAAATGTGGATTATTAAATATCAGATCCCTTTCTTCAAAATCTCTGTTAGTTAATGATCTGATTGGCGATCATCATGTTGATTTATTTTGTCTCACAGAAACCTGGCTGCAGCAGGATGATCATGTTACTATTAATGAATCTACTCCACCCGATTACTTATTTCTCATCCTAACTGGAAATCAGAGAAACCACTTTTGTTAGCTGTAGTGTATGTCCACCTGGACCTTACTCAGAGTTTCTGACTGAATTTTCAGACTTTTTATCAGATTTAGTGTTGAATACTGATAAAGTTGTCGTTTTAGGCGACCTTCAATGTTCATGTTGACGATAACGACAGCTTAAATATTGCTTTTAAATCTATGCTAGACTCAATCGGTTTTTCACAAAATGTTCACAAACCCACTCATTCTCATAATCATACTCTGGATCTTGTCCTGACGTATGGTGTTGACAGTGAGGAACTGAAAGTTTTTCCCCATAATCCTGTTCTGTCTGATCACTTCTTAATAACTTTTTAGCTTACTTTACTTGACTACACGATGGCTGAGAATAAATTCCATTACAGTAGATGTTTATCAGATAGTGCCGTTACCAAGTTTAAAGAATCTATTTCATCACTATTTCCTACAATGCCAGATGTTATCGTCACAGAAAGCGTCTATTCAAGCTTTACTCCAGTTCACATTGATCAGCTTGCTGATAAAATAGCAGTTTCAACACGCACAGTACTAGATAATGTGGCTCCGTTAAAAAGAAGATCATCGGTCAGAAGAAGGAAGCTCCTTGGTTTAATTCCCAGCTACGAGCTTTAAAACAGACATCTAGACGTTATGAGAGGAAATAAGCGAGCATCTGGGTTAGAGGAGTCTCTCTTAATCTGGAAAGAGAGTCTAATTGTTTATGAAAATTCTTACGTAAGACTAGAACAGCTTACTATTCATCATTGATAGAGGAAAATAGGAATAATCCCAGGTTCCTTTTCAGCACTGTAGACCAGGCTGACAAGAGCCGTAGTGCTGTTGAGCCATGCATTCCCGCAACTCCTCAGCTGTGACGATTTCTTGAGTTTCTTTACGAACAAAATTGTTTCTGTTAGAGAGAAAATCCATGACATTCTCCCAGCTACTAACCACTTCTTACCCCCTGCAGGTTTAGAGACATCTGTAGATGCTGAATTATGTCTGGATCATTTCTGTCCTATACAGATATCTGAGTTAACCAAACTAATAGTGGCATCCAAACCTTCTACCTGCATTCTGGATCCCATCCCAACCAAGTTGCTAAAGGAAGTCTTTCCTTTGATTAACACTTACCTACTAGATCTAATTAATTCATCGCTATTGGCAGGATATGTACCTCAGTCCTTTAAGACTGCAGTAATAAAACCTTTACTTAAAAAACCTACTCTTGACTCAGGAGAATTAGCTAATTATAGACCGATATGCAACCTCCCTTTTGTATAAAATTCTTAAGAGAAACAGTTTCAGCTCAACTTTTTGTGCCCATCTGAGCAGAAATAATCTGTTTGAAAAGTTTCAGTCTAGTTTTAGAGCTCATCATGGCACAGAGACGGCACTGGTGAAGGTTACTAACGATCTTCTCATGGTTCAGATAAAGGACTCCTGTCCATACTTGTCCTGTTAGATCTCAGTGCTGCATTCGACACCATCGATCACAACATTCTGCTACAGAGACTTGAACATGTTATTGGAATTAGAGGAACTGCATTAGATTGGTTCAAGTCATACTTATCTGATAGATTTCAGTTTGTTAATGTCAACAACGAGTCTTCATCACACACCAGAGTAACTCATGGAGTTCCCCCAGGGGTTCTGTGCTAACGACCAATTCTCTTCACATTATATATGCTTCCTTTGGGTAATATCATCAGACAACATGGCATAAATTTTCATTGTTATGCAGACGACACTCAGATATACTTATCTATGAAGCCTGATGAAATCCAATCAGTTTGTTAGATTACAAAGATGTCTTGGTGACATAAAGACCTGGATGACCCTGAACTTTCTGCTTCTAAAGCACCACAGTGAAGAATCTTGGAGTCATTTTTGACCAGGATTTGTCTTTCAACTCCCATATAAAACAGGTTTCTAGAACCGCCTTCTTTCACCTACGTAATATTGCTAAAATTAGGAACATCTTATCTCAGGACGATGCAGAAAAACTAGTCCATGCTTTTGTTACTTCCAGATTGGATTACTGTAATTCCTTATTATTGGGCTGCCCCAAATATACCTTGAAAAGTCTCCAGCTGATCCAGGATGCTTGCAGCTAGGGTTCTGCACTAAAGCCAGCAGGAGAGATCATATTTCTCAGTTCTAGCTTCTCTTCATTGGCTCCCTGTTAAATCCAGGATAGAATTTAAAATTCTTCTTCTCACATATAAAGCTCTCCATGCATCAGGCTCCATTATATTTTGGAGATCTCATAGCTCCATATATTCCAAGCAGAGCACTTCACTCTCAGACTGCGGGCCTTTTGGTAGTTCCAGGGGTCTCTAAGAGTGGAATGGGAGGCAGAGCGTTTGGCTATCAAGCCCCTATTATGGAATCAGTTACCACTTCAGGTTCGGGAGGCAGACAGCACCTCACCTTTAAGATCAGGCTTAAAACCTTCCTTTTTGATAAGTCTTATAGTTAGGGATGGCTAGCCTTCCCTTAGTTAAGCTGCTATAGGTTTAGACTGCTGCGGGACATCCATGATGCACTGGGCTCTTTCTCTCCCACCAAAACTGAATTTGAATTTTAGGACTGAAATTGAATTTAAGAACTGAAGATTCAATATCAAATGAGGTAATTCAGATTCAATTTTTTAAAGCAATTATTCAAACTGGCATGTTCAGGTTCAAATTGAATGATTCAAATTCAAACATAAAGAATTCATATTCGCTCTGTGGTGGCACAAGATTTATCCCATACCATCACTGTCTATGTAAAATGATTAAAAGAAAATTCTTAAACTGGATTAAAATGAGCTGCATACAGCGATGCTGGAAACACTGTGGTGCACCAAATTACAAAGTTAGGTGCACCGGTGCAACCAGTGCTGAAAGTTAGTCTGGAGCCCTGTCTAACCATTCACGTATGTGGAACGTCCACCAGCTCATCTCTGTCCTTCGTCTTCACATGCAGCTCCACAAACTTCTTGGACGCTGCGAACGTTAACATGAACTTGTGCTGCAGTGGTGCTGCTAGCTGCCTTGCTGCTGAACATTTAGCGGCATTTAGGCAAGGCAAGTTTATTTGTATAGCACATTTCATGTACAGAACAATTCAAAGTGCTTTACATAAAACATTATAAGCAAAAGGGAGAGAAAAAAACAATTAGAAGTATGATTCAAAATTAAAAGCATTTAAGATTAAAAAGAGAGAATATAGAGACGTGCGGATTTTAACTTTTGAATAAAATCTACGTAAATGCAGCTGAGAACAGGTGGGTCTTCAACCTGGATTTAAATAAACTAAGTGTTTCAGCTGATCTGAGACTTTCTGGGAGTTTGTTCCAGACATGTGGAGCATAGAAGCTGAATGCAGCTTCTCCATGTCTGGTTCTGACTCTGGGAACTGATAAAAGGCCGGATCCAGATGACCTGAGGGGTCTAGCAGGTTCATACTGGATTTAGTAGCTTCATCCGTCAGTTCCCACCCGGCCTGTGTCCAGCGTGGCCTCCAGAGCTGATCATGGCCGTTTTAATCATTTGTTTTCTCGTGGATCCCCGCACTCAACATCTCACATGTTATATAAGGCTGGTTAGAGTTGACGTGCTGCGAAGGTCGGGACAAACCGATGCTGCTAGAACTAAGTGAGACCCGGTCGGCCGCCGGCCACCCTGGAGTACCAGGTGTTCTGTGATTCTTCAGAACACACAGATGTCCGTCCTCCTGGACTGCACACGTAATAAGCTTGTCATATGCTGGAGAAGTTTACCTGCCTGTGGGCTCTGCCTCTCTCCCTGTCACCGCTGCGTTCACGTGCAGCGCAGATTTCTGACAGCTTATCCTCCCAGTGAAGCAGTAATGCAGCTTCTGTTAACAAATTATGATGTCCATGTAAAATGATTTATTTCCCGGGATTGTGTGGCACGAACAATATAGCCGTCATGACTGAGTCAATGATGGGGAAACAGATGCTGCAGGGTTGAGGTGTGATTGAATGACGCCATCACGCCAAATATGTGTGATCATGTGTTATCACGGTATTACATTTTCTACCGGTGTCAAAAAAAAACTACCGGTATTATCACAAATGATACGATATTGCCCACCCCTACACCCTGCAGTACCGGGCGTTCTGTGATTCTTCAGAACACACAGATGTCCAGTCCTCCTGGACTCGACGTGTAATGAGCTTGCCAGATGTTGAGAAGTTTACCTGCCTGTGGGCTCTGCCTCTCTCCCTGTCGCTGCTGTGTTCACGTGCATAAGACACGTGAACACAGCATAAGCTGAATATTAATCCAATATAACGTGTGATATTATGTAAGATATATTTGTAATATATAGGCAGGTTTTAAATCACTTATTCTTCAGAGGTATATTTAACAACATAACTCAACATAGCAAAATGCAGCAATGTGAATTACCCAGTAAATCTAAGTATGTCAACAGCAAGTGTGAGCACTTGTGTAAAAGCAGAGATCTTAGCAATTTCTATTTCTACAGGATTGAGGTGGGGGCTGCACTGTGGTGTGGTGGTTAGCACCGGTGCTGCCAGTGTTGCTGTCCATCAATCTAAAGAAGAGTTATAAGGCCTTCAGCCCCAAATCTCCAGACTCATGAATATGCACATCTAGTCTAAAGTTTAGCAGTTTATAAACTGTGAAATACTTTTTACAAACACACTTTTTCCAACCATCATAAAGCAACAAATGGATGCTGTCTGTTGACCAGTGAACAAATGTATCAACACAAACTACGATCAGTTCCTTGAGCTGCCTGTTCATCACCTGAATCACAGCTCACCATGAAGTAAGAGGTCAGTACAGGCTGCATGGAGAGGTTGATGATGGCTTTATTTTTGTTCACAAGCTTCTGTAATGGTGAAGGTTGTGTATTAAAAACAGTTTAGTACCTGATAAAAGAAAAAGACAATAGTGGGAAAAAATGTATTTGCATAAAGAATTATTTTTCATTTGCATCACTGGTAAGAAAAATCATTATGTAAAAAAAAAAATCTCAGCTGAACAAATACTTGTAAAAAGTTACAGTAAACATAATGAAGTCTAATGACATTATTCTAAACAGTAAAACTATTACACAGGAAACTACAACATATATAATTATACTGTATACATTAAACCTGAGGAGTGATCCATTAAGCAGGAGTAAGGGAGGGATTTTCTGCTGAGTTACCATGGTAACATGCTGTAAAGCAAGTCTACTCAGAACTGGGGGCGTCACAATATTGACGGTAGGTAAATTTCCACAGTATTGTTGTGGTCTTATAGTATTAAACAGTGAGTCTTGAGACAAATTTAATGGTTTTCTATCCGCTCTTAGCGGAGCATAACATACTAAACTACATAGACCATGATCCTTTGCAGCCAGTGCACTCTTTTAAACCAATGGGAGCACACGCAGCCCACACACAGAAAAACAAACAAGGTGAAAGGTGGTGAGAGTGGTGAACACGGTCCGGGAGATCACCCCCACCCACCAGCTGAGCCGACCCCCCAATCGGACGGTGTCTAGCAGACTATCCTGGTGTGAATACACCCTCAGTCTGTCAGTCTTAAAAAAAAGAACTACCGTTATATCACAAACAATACGATATTACCCACCCCTACCCACCACCATTTTATAGTTTTAAATGGTGACTCGGATTAGATAACTACCATAAATATTGCAATTCTATTGTTATTGAAGCAGTCATCATAAATGCTATATTAAATATCACACACGGCTTCCTTACATTTCACTTCCCCTCTGAAGTTCTTCTGACAAGCACATACAGCTGCGTGAAAACATTTTTGCCCCCTTCCTAATTTCTTACTTTTTTGCATGTTTGTCACACTTAAATGTTTCAGATCATCAAAAATAATAATAATAATAATGTGAGTCAAAGATAAGTAAACAGAAACAGAAACTGATTTCAATTTCTCTAGCCACACCAAGGATT
>JALJCO010013721.1:12500-67705 GCA_023101725.1 Atherinomorus stipes
GTTATGGAATGCATCCAACTTTGATACAAGTATATATATTTTTTTAAAAAGTGTTCCTGCAAGTTGATGTCGAAATCACAAAATGTACAATTATTTTTGTCAAAATTAAATCTCAGTCTTAAAAATTCATTACAAGGGTAAATATCAAAGTTTTAAACTGTCTCTCTCTAGATTTAGGTGCTATGAGAAGAGTGAGGTATCTGGTCCTGATCTTAAGAACTATCTCTTTAGGATGGTCTTTTAATAAATTTATCCTTTTTTATTGTAATGGAAAAAGATTGGATGTAGGGACACCACATGTAACCTTGCATTTGTTGTCAGAAAAATTAACACCATCTATAGACAAGGAAGATAAAAGAGGCATTTTGTTGCCATAAAGCAACATTCCTCTCACCATGTTTACCATGCCTCGTGGAATGGCTTTTATCACCGCTGACTGTTGTTGTTTGGTACAATTTACATAAAATTTTTCTACAAAGTCATTGTAAACCAAAAAATCCCCCCAAGATCCATTAGACGAATAATCGACCAAACACTTCTCTCCACCCAGTCACCGCAAAACAAGGATTTTCTTCTCGACAAGATCCTCCTGTTATTCCAGATAGAAACAGTGTGAGGAGTAAAATTATGATGTTACATCAGTTTCCAGTATAGAAGGACCTGCTGATGGAATTTAGATAATTGGATGGGTTGTTTGGTAATGCAAAAATCACATCTTCACAAAAAATCTATACCACCACACTTCTCAAATATTTTAAAGGGGATATTATACGAGAAACTATTTCCATTTTTTTAAATAAATTGTTTCAACCATTTAAGCTTTATCATCCCATTCATTGCATCAAAGTCAATTACATTTAGGCCTCCTTCCTTGAATGTTTTAACAGTATAATTTTTTCTCAGACAATGATGTTCGTTTTCCCAGATAAAAATATAATTTGATTAATTTATTGGATTAAGTGATCAGAGATGGGTAAAGAAAAAGCTGGATATGTAAATCGAGAGAGTGCCTCCATTTTGGTCATCAAAATCGTCCAAAAATGGACGTACCACTTTGTAGCCAGGAATTAAGAATGCATTTACTTTTCTTTATGACAGTCAAAATATTCAGATCTTCTCTTTCTATATAATCCTTTCTTATGGTCACACCTAAATATTTTACTTCTACTTTCACTGGAATCCAATGCAAGGTGCTTGATTGATAATTGTGTATTGACATTAACTCACCTTTTTAAGTTTAACTATAATCCAGAGGCTCTAGAAAAACGTTTTATCCTATTTACAAAAAAGGCGATCTGTTTATCTTTCAGAAAAATAATGGTATCATCGGCGAACTGAGTTATTATCAGATGATAACCAAATACATTCAATGGCTCAATATCTTGGGTATTCTTAAGAAAAACAGCCAATAACTCTGCAGCAAAAATAAAGATCAAAAAGAGACACAAAAGTTGAGAAACTCTGAGAATGATATGAGAGCTTGTTGAGATCTTTTCTACAACTTAAAAGGAGTGCTTATTGAGAGCTCTTCCTTTGCTCTGTCAGAGCATGAGCTGAAACTGGGATGAGACTAGATTTAGTCCATAGAGAGAGCTCTCTGATTTCTCTGCTTTGAGATCACATGGAGACACAAAAGTTGAGAAACTCTGAGAATGATATGAGAGCTTGTTGAGATATTTTCTACAGCTTCAAAGGAGTGTTTGTGGAGAGCTCTTCCTTTGCTCTGTCGGAGCATGAACTGAAACTAGGATGAGACTAGATTCAGTTCATACAGAGAGCTTACTGATTTCTCTGTCTACGATCAAAAAAGAGATATAAAAGTTGAGAAACTTTGAGAATGACATGAAAGTTTGTTGAGATCTTTTCTACAACTTGAAATGAGTGTTTGTGGAGAGCTCTTCCTTTGCTCTGTCGGAGGATGAACTGAAAACTGGGATGAGACTAGATTTAGTTCATAGAGAGAGCTCTCTGATTTCTCTGTCCAACATTAAAAAGAGATACAAAAGTTGAGAAACTGAGAATGATATGTGAGCTTGTTGGGATCTTTTCTACAACTTAATAGGAGTGCTTATGGAGAGCTCTTCCTTTGCTCTGTTGGAGCATGAGCTGAAACTGGGATGAGACCAGATTTAGCTCATAGAGAGAGCTCTCTGATTTCTCTTTGTCAGATCACATGGAGACACAAAAGTTGAGAAACTCTGAGAATGATATGTGAGCTTGTTGGGATCTTTTCTACAACTTAATAGGAGTGCTTATGGAGAGCTCTTCCTTTGCTCTGCCGGAGCATGAAGTGAAACCAGGCTGAGACCAGATTTAGTCCATGGTGAGGGCTCTCTGATTTCTTTGCTTTGTATCACAAGGAGACACAAAAGTTGAGAAACTTTGAGAATGATATGAGAGCTTGTTGAGATCTTTTCTGCAACTTGAAAGTAGTGCTTGTGGAGATCTCTTCCTTTACTTTGTCAGAGCATGAACTGAAACTGGGATGAGACTATATTTAGTTCATAGAGAGGGCTCTCTGGTTTCTATGCTTGGGATCACATGGAGACACAAAAGTTGAGAAACTTTGAGAATGATATGAGAGCTTGTTGAGATCTTTTCTACAACTTGAAAGGAGTGTTTGTGGAGAGCTCTTCCTTTGCTCTGTGGGAGCATGAAGTGAAACCAGGATGAGACCAGATTTAGTCCATAGAGAGAGCTCTCTGATTTCTCAGCTTGAGATCACATGGCGACACGAAAGTTGAGAAACTTTGAGAATGATATGAGAGCTTGTTGAGATCTTTACTACAGCTTGAAAGGAGTGTTTGTGGAGAGCTCTTCCTTTGCCCTGTCGAAGCATGAAGTGAAACAAGGTTGAGACCAGATTTAGTCCATGGTGAGGGCTCTCTGATTTCTCTGCTTTGTATCACAAGGAGACACAAAAGTTGAGAAACTTTGAGAATGATATGAGAGCTTGTTGAAATCTTTTCTACAGCTTGAAATGAGTGCTTATGGAGAGCTCTTCCTTTGCTCTGTCGGAGCATGAGCTGAAACTGGGATGAGACTATATTTAGTTCATGGAGAGAGCTTTCTGATTTCTCTGTCTACGATCAAAAAAGAGATATAAAAGTTGAGAAACTGAGAATGACATGAGAGTTTGTTGAGATCTTTTCTACAACTTGAAAGGAATGTTTGTGGAGAGCTCTTCCTTTGCTCTGTTGGAGCATGAACTGACACTAGGATGAGACTAGATTTAGTTCATAGAGAGAGCTCTCTGTTTCCCTGTCCAACATCAAAAAGAGATACAAAAGTTGAGAAACTCCGAGAATGACATGTGAGCTTGTTGGGATCTTTTCTACAACTTAATAGGAGTGCTTATGGAGAGCTCTTCCTTTGCTCTGTCGGAGCATGAGCTGAAACTGCCATGAGACCAGATTTAGTTCATAGAGAGAGCTCTCTGATTTCTCTTTGTCAGATCACATGGAGACACAAAAGTTGAGAAACTTTGAGAATGATATGAGAGCTTGTTGAGATCTTTTCTACAACTTGAAAAAAGTGTTTGTGGAGAGCTCTTCCTTTGCTCTGTCGGAGCATGACGTGAAACCAGGATGAGACCAAATTTAGTCCATAGAGAGAGCTCTTTGATTTCTCTGCATGGTATCACAAGGAAACACAAAAGTTGAGAAACTTTGAGAATGATATGAGAACTTGAGATCTTTTCTGCAACTTGAAAGTAGTGCTTGTAGAGATCTCTTCCTTTACTTTGTCAGAGCATGAACTGAAACTGGGATGAGACTATATTTAGTTCATAGAGAGAGCTCTCTGGTTTCTCTGCTTGGGATTACATGGAGACACAAAAGTTGAGAAACTTTGAGAATGATATGAGAGCTTGTTGAGATCTTTTCTACAACTTGAAAGGAGTGTTTGTGGGGAACTCTTCCTTTGCTCTGTCGGAGCATGAAGTGAAACCAGGATGAGACCAGATTTAGTCCATAGAGAGAGCTCTCTGATTTCTCAGCTTGAGATCACATGGCGACACGAAAGTTGAGAAACTTTGAGAATATGAGAGCTTGTTGAGATCTTTACTACAGCTTGAAAGGAGTGTTTGTGGAGAGCTCTTCCTTTGCCCTGTCGAAGCATGAAGTGAAACAAGGTTGAGACCAGATTTAGTCCATGGTGAGGGCTCTCTGATTTCTCTGCTTTGTATCACAAGGAGACACAAAAGTTGAGAAACTTTGAGAATGATATGAGAGCTTGTTGAAATCTTTTCTACAGCTTGAAATGAGTGCTTATGGAGAGCTCTTCCTTTGCTCTGTCGGAGCATGAGCTGAAACTGGGATGAGACTATATTTAGTTCACGGAGAGAGCTTTCTGATTTCTCTGTCTACGATCAAAAAAGAGATATAAAAGTTGAGAAACTGAGAATGACATGAGAGTTTGTTGAGATCTTTTCTACAACTTGAAAGGAATGTTTGTGGAGAGCTCTTCCTTTGCTCTGTTGGAGCATGAACTGACACTAGGATGAGACTAGATTTAGTTCATAGAGAGAGCTTTCTGATTTCTCTGTCTACGATCAAAAAAGAGATATAACAGTTGAGAAACTGTGAAAAAAATGAGATTTTGTTGAGATCTTTTCTACAACTTGAAAGGAGTGTTTGTGGAGAGCTCTTCCTTTGCTCTGTCGGAGCATAAACTGAAAACTGGGATGAGACTAGATTTAGTTAATAGAGAGAGCTCTCTGATTTCCCTGTCCAACATCAAAAAGAGATACAAAAGTTGAGAAACTCCGAGAATGACATGTGAGCTTGTTGGGATCTTTTCTACAACTTAATAGGAGTGCTTATGGAGAGCTCTTCCTTTGCTCTGTCGGAGCATGAGCTGAAACTGCCATGAGACCAGATTTAGTTCATAGAGAGAGCTCTCTGATTTCTCTTTGTCAGATCACATGGAGACACAAAAGTTGAGAAACTTTGAGAATGATATGAGAGCTTGTTGAGATCTTTTCTACAACTTGAAAAAAGTGTTTGTGGAGAGCTCTTCCTTTGCTCTGTCGGAGCATGACGTGAAACCAGGATGAGACCAAATTTAGTCCATAGAGAGAGCTCTTTGATTTCTCTGCATGGTATCACAAGGAAACACAAAAGTTGAGAAACTTTGAGAATGATATGAGAACTTGAGATCTTTTCTGCAACTTGAAAGTAGTGCTTGTAGAGATCTCTTCCTTTACTTTGTCAGAGCATGAACTGAAACTGGGATGAGACTATATTTAGTTCATAGAGAGAGCTCTCTGGTTTCTCTGCTTGGGATTACATGGAGACACAAAAGTTGAGAAACTTTGAGAATGATATGAGAGCTTGTTGAGATCTTTTCTACAACTTGAAAGGAGTGTTTGTGGGGAACTCTTCCTTTGCTCTGTCGGAGCATGAAGTGAACCCAGGATGAGACCAGATTTAGTCAATAGAGAGGTCCATAGGGAGTCCATAGAGAGTCCATAGGCTCTCTGATTTCTCTGCTTTGTATCACAAGGAAACACAAAAGTTGAGAAACTTTGAGAATGATATGAGAGCTTGTTGAGATCTTTTCTGCAACTTGAAAGGAGTGCTTCTGGAGGTCTCTTCCTTTACTTTGTCAGAGCATGAACTGAAACTGGGATGAGACTATATTTAGTTCATAGAGAGCTCTCTGATTTCTCTGCTTGGTATCACAAGGAGACACAAAAGTTGAGAAACTTTGAGAATGATATGAGAGCTTGTTGAGAGCTTTTCTGAAACTTGAAGGGATACTAAATTGAGTTTTAGTACATGTTATTGCTCCAGAGATCAAACTGAGACACAGGAGAAATAAACCTTAATCTCATTTTGGTGTCACACATATCTCATAGTTGTCTAGGAGAAGTAAATGAAACATTTTGGAGTTCTCATTTCAGACTTTTCTTTCCTCTAGGTATAGGTCATTTGACGTCACGTCCGCAGGGCAGCATGGGAAATTCGGACACCGAATTGCAGCGCATTTTGCAGCACACAGCCTGTTCAAGGCAACGGAGAGGAACATGGGTGGAAATGTTATTTTTGGTATTTAGCGCTTCATCACCCATTAGTATTAAAAAAAATTGACATGCATGTTTGTTTGTTTTTTAAATTCCTGCCTCTAGTCCCTTTAAAGGGACCTGAAGCGTCAGTCGCGAGTTTCGTTTCTTAATCTTGCCTCAAGTCCCTCTAAGTGTGACTAACATGCAAAAAAGTAAGAAATAAGGAAGGGGGCAAAAACGTTTTCACACAGCTTTATCTACACTAAACACATTACTGACAGATTTTTAGCAAAATTCTGCAACCTATTCCCCTATGAGCTTCATGTGGACACACATGTGTCGTTTTAAAGATAAATTCCATCTAAATAATTCACCACAAACCTCACAGAGAAATGGTCTCGCTCCTGTGTGGAGTCTCATGTGTGTCTTTAAATATCCCTTTTGTCTGAATTCCTGTCCACATTCATCACAGCTGAATGGTTTCTCTCCTGTGTGGATTCTCATGTGTTTGTTTAGGTAAATCTTTTGACTAAAAATTTTTCCACATACACTACAGCTGAATGGTTTCTGTCCTGTGTGGACTTTCACGTGTTGGTTTAGGCAAGTCTTTCGACTAAAATCTTTTCCACATTCATCACAGCTGAATGGTTTCTCTCCTGTGTGGACTTTCACGTGGTAGTTTAAGCTAGACTTCAGACTAAAATTTTTTTCCACAATCACCGCAGCTGAATGTTTTCGCTCCTGTGTGGACTTTCATGTGTTGGTTTAGGCAAGTCTTTCGACTAAAATTTTTTCCACATTCACCACAGCTGAATGCTTGCTCTTCTGTGTGGATTTTCATGTGTGTGTTTAAAGTTCCCTTTCGTTTAAATCTCTGTCCACATTCACCACAGCTGAATGGTTTCTCTCCTGTGTAGCGTCTCATGTGTTTATTTAGGCAAGTCTTTCGACTAAAATTTTTCCCACATTCACCACAGCTGAATGGTTTCACTCCTGTGTGGATTATCATGTGTTGGATTAAGTGTATCTTTTGTCTGAATCTATGTCCACATTCACCACAGCTGAATGGTTTCTCTCCTGTGTGGACTTTCATGTGTAGGTTTAGGCAAGTCTTTAGACTAAAATTTTTCCCACATTCACTACAGCTGAATGGTTTCGCTCCTGTGTGGATTATCATGTGTTGTTTTAAGGATGTCTTCTGGCTGAATCTCTGTCCACATTCACCACAGCTGAATGGTTTCTCTCCTGTGTGGACTTTCATGTGTCGGTTTAGGCAAGTCTTTAGACGAAAATCTTTTCCACATTCACCACAGCTGAATGGTTTCTCTTCTGTGTGGAATTTCATGTGTTGGTTTAGGCAAAACTTTAGACGAAAATCTTTTCCACATTCACCACAGCTGAATGTTTTCTCTCCTGTGTGGATTCTCATGTGTTGGTTTAGGTTAGTCTTTAGACTAAAATTTTTTTCCACATTCACCACAGCTAAATGGTTTCTCTCCTGTGTGGACTTTCATGTGTTTGTTTAAGCTAGTCTTTAGACTAAAATTTTTTCCGCATTCATCACAGCAATATGGTTGCTCTCCTGTGTGGATTCTCATGTGTTTGCTTAAAGTTCCCTTTTGTCTGAATCTCTGTCCACATTCACCACAGATGAATGGTTTCTCTCCTGTGTGGATACTCATGTGACGGTTTAAGGTTGTCTTTCCACTAAATCTTTGTCCACATTCAGAGCAGCTGACTGAAATTTTGGCAGTGTTACACATCATATTACTGTTAAAACTTGACCCATGTGCCCTGCTGTCATTCCAGCTTCCATCACATCCTGATTGTCCCACAGTTTTTCTGGTTCTTCTTTTTTGTAGAGAGGATATGGGTTCTGCTTGTCCAGATTTCATTTTCAGGAGACCCTCTTTGTTATCACCAACACCCTCTGTACTTCTGCAGGGAACACTGAAATAAGAGAAAAAGATCAAGCTGGATTTTAAGACCATGCAGCAGAAAAAATTCCACCTCTTCCCCTCAGAGCTCCTTCAAAGTCACACTCTTAAAATGTCTGCATGAAAAAAACACCTGGTCAACAATATCAGTGGAGTATAAAATAGGGGATTATCACGCTTCCGTGTTCCGAACTTCCTGTTTGAAACACTTAGAGGGCCCACTTCCGGCCCAGTTCAATGTCCCTGCTTTACTTTGTAGATAACGTGAATAAACGCCAACCCTACTGTAATTTTCACGGATTCCAGACTGAAGTGATACTAAGGAAGAAGTGGATCAAAGCGATCGATTCGCCGCGGTGAAGGGCCGAACTTTATAATAAAACACACGTTTGTTTGTCGCCGGTGGGGCACAACACCGGCACTTCACAGCATGCTAGCATTAGCCAGCTAGCGTTTACCGACGTGCTTAACATTGTGCGTCTTAAAACACACAAACATCTGAAAATCGGGTCTGTACCTCCCCGTTTCCAGTGAAACAACTGGGGACTACCAAGAAAGGAGACGCTTTCAGATGCTTGGGTGTTTTCAGTCGCACAAAGTTAGGCACGTCATCAAGCTGGCTAATGCTAACCTGCAAACAGTAGTCCGCCGACTACTACTCTGTTAAGCTTTGTTAATCGGATAAACGCCAATGCCAAGTTTTCATTCCAGACTGAAGTGATGTTAAAGAAGAAGTGGATCAAAACGACCGATTCGCCGCGGTGAAGGACCGATATGGGATCAAAATCATGCCAGAGACAATTTGTGTGTAAAAAAGATTTTTCATGTAAAATAATGTTTTGAAGTTGTATAAAACAAGTCGTGCTTGTAAAAAAAAAGTTATGAACCCACAGAATCATTTTATGGTTGTGTGAGAAACCTTTGCTTGCAGAAATATTATTTGCAAACATGTAGATCAGTTTCGTAGTTGTGTTTTATTTTTCTGTGTGTGTGAAAATTGAATTTGTACCTGTAAAAGTTTCGCCACACAAAAATATCTGTACGAGTGCGACACCTAGGGCTCGTGTGCGACACTGCACCTACGAGCTCACAAAACAGAAACCTACAACCACAAAACTTTTTTACGGATTGAAGACAAGTCAAAGTCGTGCCACTAACAGCCAATCAGGACACTGCATTCTGGCAAGCCAAACAGCCAATGATGTGGTGGATTGGTGATGACGTTTATTTTTGGGGACGAAGAAGATACCGTTAGCAAAGGCTCTTGGCTGCTGGCAGTCAGAGCGCAGCGGCAGCTACATACTTGTAGCAAGAGGGAGGCTGTTCAATCCGAAGTCGGCCACTGATCTGATCACTAACAGGCCTGCTGGAGAAGGCGGCTACTGGCAGAAGAACTTGGGCGGTTATTTTGGTGTTGATCGCCGCAGCTTATTGGATCATCTGTCTTGCTGAACGTGCGTTAGCTTTGGAGAGGCTAACGACTAGCACATCTTGGATAGTCCCACTGGATTGTGTTCTTCCTCCGCATGTACGTGAATGTTGGGGGATGAGTTGTGTTGTGATGAAAGACTGAGGCTAAGCCGTGTAAGTGCTTAAACGGGCATGATACCTCTTACCAGGCGTTCAACAAGGGGCTTTTATTTGCCCATTTATTATTATTTTAACTGGTAAAGGAGGACGTGTAAATGCCAAGTTGACAGGTAAACTGCCTTGTATGGATAACTTCACTGTTTGAGAAAAGCAGTTTGTCAGGTATGTTCAGTTTTAGCCACAGATATTTTCTTTATCCATTTCTTTGTCATTGAAATGCAACTAAGGTTGTTTTTATTTTTTTTCCAGACATTGATAAAGCTGGAGTTCACATGATTGTCTGTGTCTCATTCATTCACAACTGATCAGTAAACATAAACAACTGATCAATTATCCAGCGTCTAACATGTCAGCTGGAATCTCAGATAGGTTATCTAATTTTTAGTTTACTTTGTTCATTAAACAGATTTTTTTTTTGTTCAATTATAAATGTTACTATAATACAATGTTGTTTTAATGTCTTTTTTTCAACTTTGAAAAGCAAGAGGTCGATTCATGATAGATTTAACATAAACCAAAAATCAACATTATTTCAAGAAAGGGAAGCCATCGCCAGCAGGTAGTACTGAATAAAAACAATAAGAACTTTATTAAAGAAATAAACATGGTACTGAAGTAATATAAGGGGAAAAATAGGCTAAATAAATGCTCAAATAAAAGTAATAAAATAAAAGAACTAAAATGCAAAAAGGCGCTTGTGATGGCTGGCGCCTTCACTGGCTGTGGATCCATCCCGGCCCGGGCAGCCGCTCCTCCACTCTGGCCGTTGGCCTCCTCTCGGGGTCCACAACCGTCCTCCGACTCCCGAGCCATGTTTCTCCACCGCCACCATCCCCTGAGCCCCCAGCCAGGGGGATCAGACGTCCTCCGCCAACCTGTCCTGCTCCCCTGTCTCTCTCTCGGGACTCTGTAAATTTCCCGTATTTTAATAACAGCCTATTTGAAGAAAAAAAAATCCTCTGCTTCTCCAAACTGACTTCACCAGCTTCAGGAGAACCGTCACCTGCAGGAGCCTGGAACAGTGTGGTGAAACGCATCCACTAAAAAACACGTTGTCCTCATTTTTATGAAGTTTATGATATCTGTAAAGCCTTTAAGCCCGATTGACACCACGTGCGCGTGCGTGCGTCGTGGTCCGTCAACTTATGCCGGTAGGGTTTTTCTGTGTGATGCGTCAACAGCAGACCACTGCGCGCTTCTGGGTTTCAACATTGTTCCAACATTGTTCATGTAAAACAATCCTCTGCATTCTGAAGGTGTGATGCTTGTAGGAGCCATAAATAGCGTTTTGGTGTTGATCAGGGGTTGATAATTATAATTTTGGTTGTCATGGTGACGTCTGGCATGGGTGACGTGGTGGTAATCAGTGACATTGAGCTGTCACTGTCACACGGGAGAGAGAGGAGGGCTGGGTAGCAAGCATTTTTTTATCCCTACACAAAGCTTGTGGGCGTTAAGTTAAGTGTGCTGTTATGAAACAGTTTGTCCCGCATCAGGTGAGCTATAAAGCGCCTTAATAAAAGAGAAACGCAGCCGAGCCTTGTGCGTCATTCTTATGGAAGCACCAGGGCTTCATGCAAATAGCTAGATGAAGCCATCCCCTGCCTCCAGTGTCTGTGGAAGTCACAATGCTTAAAGCAGTGACTGTGTCGATGTCGGGGAATCCCTGCGTCATTAGTGAATCCCAGAGACACACGAGTGAATATCAGAAATTAGAAGTTTGGTAGGCTAATGTAAATAAAACGTTTAACTTACATACCAGTAATGTGAAATAAAGAGTAAACGTGTTAATTGAAAATATATGCAAAATAAATAAACGTGCATCATATACAATTTAGTCCTTTTATTTAGGCTGTAAAATAATGTAGGAATGTTCACAAATGATGTGTCAACAATGATGATCAGAATCTGATCGGCCTGGTAGTTAGAAAGTGGTTCTTTAAGATTTTCTATAGCCTATGGTGTCTGATTTTATGTGGCCCAGCGTCCCACTTTGGGCATCAAACGTGTTTTGAACACCGACATCGCGTTTGATCTGGACGGGCTGGCACAGATAGGCTATGTGGACTCCCTGGAAGTCGAGCCCATTGAAACTGAAAATGTTCTAGGTAGCTCTGGCTATTCACATGAGTGACAGGAACACAAAGAATTTTACATTACTTTCCTTATTAACCAGATAACCGCACATGCCCTTTATAAAAGACTTCAGCCGTCGCTTTTTCTTTCTTTTCTTTGCGACTGCAGCAATCAAGTAAACAGTAGGCTATGTGGTGGCAGCTTACTGCACAACCTGCCAGTAAAACACGATTTTGCTTTTCTTCCTTTCTTTTTTATTTTTAAGGGGGGCTTTGACACGGTAACCACAGCATTATACGACTCAGCTTTAAATGGTTGCCAGCTTCCAGTGGGACCAGCAAAGATGTGCTAGTCGTTAGCCTTTTCAAAGCTAACGCACGTCCAGTACAATGTACGATTCAATAAGCTGCGGCGATCAACACCAAAATAACCGGCCAAGTTCTTCTGCCAGTAGCCGCCTTCTCCAGCAGGCCTGTTAGTGATCAGATCAGTGGCCGACTTCGGATTGAACAGCCTCCCTCTTGCTACAAGTATGTAGCTGCCGCTGCGCTCTGACTGCCAGCAGCCAAGAGCCTTTGCTAACGGTATCCTCTTCGTCCCCAAAAATAAACGTCATCAACAATCCACCTCATCATTGGCTGTTTGGCTTGCCAGAATGCAGTGTCCTGATTGGCTGTTAGTGGCACGACTTTGACTTGTCTTCAATCCGTAAAAAAGTTTTGTGGTTGTAGGTTTCTGTTTTGTGAGCTCGTAGGTGCAGTGTCGCACACGAGCCCTAGGTGTCGCACTCGTACAGATATTTTTGTGTGGCGAAACTTTTACAGGTACAAATTCAATTTTCACACACACAGAAAAATAAAACACAACTACGAAACTAATCTTCATGTTTGCAAATAATATTTCTGCACACAAAGGTTTCTCACACAACCACAAAATGATTCTGTGGGTTCATAACTTTTTTTTACAAGCACGACTTGTTTTATACAACTTCAAAACATTATTTTACATGAAAAATCTTTTTTTACACACAAATTGTCTCTGGCATGATTTTGATCCCATAGACCGACCTTTATAATAAAACGACACACGTTTGTTTGTGGCCGGCAGACTGCGCAGTCGTGTTAGCAGGTTAGCATTAGCCAGCTCGATAACGTACCTAACTTTGTGCGGCTGAAAACACACAAGCATCTGAAAGAGTCTCCTTTCTTGGCAGTCCCCAGTTGTTCCACTGGAAACGGGGAGGTACAGACCCGATTTTCAGATGTTTGTGTGTTTTAAGACGCACAATGTTAAGCACGTCAGTAAACGCTAGCTGGCTAATGCTAGCATGCTGTGAAGTGCCGGTGTTGTGCCCCACCGGCGACAAACAAATGTGTGTTTTATTATAAAGTTTGGCCCTTCACCGCGGCGAATCGATGGCTTTGATCCACTTCTTCCTTTGTATCATTTCAGTCTTGAATGAAAACTTGAGTATGTTTGGAGTTTATCCGATTTAAACAGTATAACAGAGCAGGAACGGCTGTCGTTAACATGGCCTGGAAGAGGAAGTGTCCAAAATCCGGGAACTTCCGGTAAGCATGATAATCCCCTATAGAGCCCGACCGATATATCGGCCGGCCGATATATCGGGCCGATTTTGGCGTCTGGCTCATTAATCGGCATCGGCCAAAATGTGGCCGATATGAAAATTCTAGTTTTGCTTCAAACGGCTAAAAGAAACTTCTGCGCGCTTATGCTCTCCCCCTCCCTTCCTGAGAGCTGCTCATGCTGCTCCTTGCCTCCTCCCCCGCCCACACAGAGAGCAGTGCTTTCTCTGCACCCCCTCACTCCTCCCCCTTCCTGTAGCACACACACGCGCTACGCAGGCAGAGAGGAGAGCAGACCGATGCAGGCGTTTAGTTAACCTCTGGTAAGCTGTGACTTTCTAAAACTACATAAAACTACACTTTAGTGCTCCGTGACAACAAACGGCCTCGTGGAAACACGCTGTTAGAGCCATTAAGGAGAGCAGGCGAGTTTTAAATGCGCTAGTTATAGCGACAATATTAGCATTTCAACAGTGCAAGTTGCCTCTTTGTGAAATAAACAAAGATGCAGCTGCTAACTCCATCTCTACTATTAGCTAATGTCAGACTGTTAAACAGCAGTAAACGCTGTGTAAGTTGCCTATTTGTGACACAAACGAGATAAATGCAACTGTTAACTTCCATTTCCTGTTATCTAATAAAAAATTATTATATTGTGTCCCTCTATACTTCATGCCATGCAAGTTTTACTGGGACCCGTAAATTCAGAAGTTTAAGTTTTCATTAAACTAATTAAAAAGCTCCAACTAATGTATTTATTTGTAATTCTGTTTACATGTTTTAAAAGCTGCAACATTGCTCTTAAATATAGTTTAGTCCCTTGTGTTAAGTGGAAGATGGAACTTTTTGAAGCTTAAAAATGACAAATTTATATTTCTAAGGTGTTTTAGTGAATGAGTCTTTAAAAATATATCATTTATAAACACCTTCCATTAGTCTGTGTTATCACTGTAAGCTGTAAGCTTATTGAAAAAAATACCTGTCCAGGCGGACTTCAAGTCCACATTCAGTCCGAGGCGTCCAGCTGCTCTCTACCTTCAGTACAATCCACCAAGAACACTAACTTTATTCCTTCTTTGGTCTCTCCTGCATATCAACTCTCTCTCCTTCTCAGTTTTGATGCTTACAGGCTGTTTTGCTGCGGTATCGCCACTTTCCCTTTGGTAGACGCCATGTGGTTCTGTTTACAAGTGCTGCCATGCACGCAAGAGAGGAGGGCGCTTCTCGTTAGAAAACTCTGAGAGTGGCTGATTGGAAACCGAAACTTATGTAGAACGAACCGCATTGGCATGAAGAGAGCGTCACGCCATCCTTAGAAACCTAAACTAAAAAGGCCTGGATTCATGCATATACGCAATCAATGAGTGATTTGTTTTTATGAAATTACCTCTTTTAACACACATTATACCGTGTAGAAAGCATTTCTCTGAAAGAGATTAAAATAAAATCAGGTACAGGGCCTTTAACATACTTCTTTTTTTAGAAATCTGCCTATATTGTGCAGTACTTAATGGAGGATGTACAGTACAGCTACCAGGTGTCTTGATACTCTATTTTACACATCTCTTTGGAGGTTTAATAATCAGTCGTCAAATTCAAACCAGATTCACCTTTTGAAGTGTAAAAAAAAATTGTCACTCATATTATTCTTATGACTCAAGAATTTTTTTTTAAATTATTATTACACATTAATAAAACAACTTTTGTGTTCTATATAGATATTTCAAATATCTGTGTTGGGCTCCTAGGCTAAAATCCTTCCTTATGTCCTAAGGAAGCCTCATACAAAATTTGGTACTTTTATCCGCAAGTGCACAATCCACTGAAAAACCTGTGCTAAGCCCCTGGACTATAAGAAGAAAAGCCTGTTAGCTCCTCAGCTTTATCTGTTCCTCAACAAACAACGCAGCACTGAAAAAACAAGTGGTTGGTGATCCTGACACATTCATCTCACCCTTTTTATTGGTTCTGTGGTTTGTGATGGACATTTCTCTCACTAGCTACATTTACATGGATCAGTTTTGATCCGATCGATAGCCAATCAGAATAAAAATGCATGACTTAAACAGCCATCTGATCTGATTGGCCTCCATCGAAAAGAATGTTCAATCTGATTGAAGGGGGTGGTTTAAACCTTTTTATGTTCAAATTAGTAGGAAAAAATGACCATGTTGCCTGATGTTGCAGATGCAGGGAGGACAGCGGAAAACAAGGGCCAATTCCAATTCCTATCTTAACCCTCAATCTCAACCTCAAGTTCAACCCTCAATCTTAGTAGCCCTCAAAACCAAGTGTTAAGGGCTATTTTGTGACTTAAAAATTGAAATGAAATGAAATGAAAAATACTTTATTCATCCCCGAAGGGAAATTCAGTATTGTAAAAGCTCACTTTTTTTTTTTTTTTTTTTTTTTTTTTTTTTTTTTATTATAAATAAACAAAAAGTCAGTTAGTCTTGTTCTTTAGGGTGATGGTTGCTGGCAGGAATGAATTCCTGTATCTCTCCGTCCTACAGCGAACTTGACGCAGCCTCCCACTGAACACACTCTGTTGATTCTTCACCGTGTTGTGGAGAGGATGGGAAGTGTCCTCCATCATCTTCATCAGCTTGTGAAGCATTCTTTTTTGAACGATCAGCTCCAGCGGCTCCAGAGTTATCCCCAGCACAGAACCAGCTTTCTTGATCAGCTTGTTTAGTTTCTTCAAGTCTCTGGTTCTGATGCTGCTGCCCCAGCAGATGGCTGCAAAGCTAATTGCACTTTCTACCACAGACTTATAGAAGATCTGCAACATCTTTTTGCAGACATTAAATGATTTTAGCTTCCTTAAGAAGAAGAGTCTGCTCAGACCTTTCTTGTAGATGTAGTCACAGTTGCATTTCCAATCGAGTCTGTTGTCCAGCTGAACTCCAAGGTATTTGTAGTTCTCTACCACCTCCACCTCCTCTTCCAGGATGTAGACAGGACTATGCTGCTTATTCTTGCTCCTCCTGAAGTCAACAATCATCTCTTTAGTCTTGCTGGTATTTAAGATGAGCTGATTGTTACTGCACCATTTCACAAACTGATTGACAAGTTCCCTGTATTCGGCTTCTTGTCCATCACTAATACACCCCACAACAGCAGAGTCATCAGAATATTTCTGCAGATGACAGGACTCAGAGTTATACTGGAAGTCTGAGGTGTACAGTGTAAAGAGGAATGGTGAGAGTACAGTCCCTTGTGGTGCTCCAGTGCTGCTGACCACCATCTCAGACACACAACCTTTCAGTCTCACAAACTGTGGTCTGTTTGTGAGGTAGTCGTAAATCCAGGTGGTTGTGGAGGGATCCACCTGGAAGTTATGGAGCTTCTGACATAGCAAAGCAGGCTGAATAGTATTAAATGCACTTGAAAAATCAAAGAACATGACCCTCAAAGTGCTGCCTGACTGGTCCAGATGAGAGTGGGCTCTCTGAAGCAAGAAGATGATGGCGTCTTCAACCCCAAACCCATTACGATATGCGAACTGTAATGGGTCCTGAAAGGTGTTGACTTGCTTGTTGAGGTGAGCCAGTAAGAGTCTCTCCAGGACTTTCATGATGTGAGATGTCAGAGCAACTGGTCTGTAGTCATTTGGTTCAGCTGGTTGTGGTTTTTTAGGGACAGGAACAAGACAGGATGTCTTCCACAGTACAGGAACTCTGTTCTGTCTCAGGCTGGTGTTAAAAAGGTGCTGGAGAACCGGACATAGTTGTTCTGAGCAGGTCTTGAGAACTCTGGGACTGACACCATCTGGACCTGCAGCCTTGTTCCGGTTCAGTTTTTCTAGTTGTTTCTTGACCTGGTCACAGGAGACAGTCAGGCTGGAGGTGGAGGCAAAAGAGGTCTCAGGATGTCCTGATGTGGAGGGAGATGAGGCTGTGTTCAGGTCCATGACTGAGGTGCAGGGTGACAGAGTGGAGGTGGGACAGGAAAGCTGTGAGCTCATGGAGGGTGTGTGGAATGTTGGGTTGTCGGCAGGGGGGAACTGAACCTATTGAAGAACATGTTCAGTTCGTTAGCTCTGTCCAGACCTCCGTCAGTCTGGTCCCCCTTTAGCTTGAAGCCAGTGATTTTCTTCATTCCCGACCATACATCCCTCACGTTGTTCTGCTGGAGCTGGCTCTCCAACTTCTTCCTGTAGTCCTCCTTGCACTTCTTAGTCTGTGTTTTCAGTTGTTTTTGTGTGGTCTTCAGTAACTCCCTGTCTCCATCCCTGAAAGCTTTCTTTTTGATGTTCAGCAGCTTTTTCAGGTCACTGGTGATCCAGGGTTTGTTATTGGGGAAGCACCTCACTGTTCTTGTTGGAACGATGCTGTCCACACAGAAGTTTATGTAATCTGTCACACACTCAGTCATGGTGTTGATGTCATCTCCATGAGGTTCACAGAGGACATTCCAGTCTGTGGCCTCAAAGCACCCTCTCAGAGCATCTTCAGCCTCAGTAGACCAGGTTTTAATCGTCCTCCTAATGACTGGCTGCTGCTGAACGATGGGCTTGTAGGTGGAGGTGAGAAGAACCAGATTATGATCTGATCTTCCTAAAGGAGGCAGGGCAGAGGAGCATTGACATTGGACACCTCTTAAAGGAATAGTACACCCACAGAATGATGTAACTTTATTTTCCACTTACCCTCATGGTGAGCAAGACTCTGGAGCACTTTTTTAATATCTCAAATGCAGGCAGAGATCAGGAAGGCTTCTTGCTTTCCCCCCCAACTTTCATATAAAGGAGTTCGCCAGGATCCGAGCCGAAAAGGTCCACAAAAACTTGTCAATATTCCTCCATACTGCTCGTCCACTGTAATCCAAGTGTCCTGAGTGGGTAGCGTCTATAATTTACTTGAAACGACGTCATTTAGTATAATTTTTAGAGCCTAAACAGTAGTACATCGCATCTCCTACGAGCACGCCAATGCACGTTTACGAAACTACGGAAGCCACGGCAGACAAGATCGTTTGTTCTCTTTCTCTCTTTGTTTTAAATCAATATCCAACCCCTCTTGGACCCGCTTGCGTTTGTCCCAGTTTGTCTGAAGCTCTGTCGCTCTTAGCACAATATAAACAGCGAATTTCTTCTTCTATGCTCGCATAATTGGCAGAGTAGGCTCTGATTGCCCAAGAGAAAGAGAGACGAGATTGCACGCTGCTGCGGCTTTCATAGTTTCATGCACGTGCATCGGCTAGCTCACAGGAGATGCGATGTACTACTGTTTAGGCTCTAAAAATATACTAAATGACATTGTTTCTAGTAAATTCTGGACGCTACCCACTCAGGACACTTGGATTACACTGGACGAGCAGTATGGAGGAATATTGACAAGTTTTTGTGGACTTTTATGGACCTTTTGGCACGGGCACAATCGAACTTCATTATATGAAAGTTGGGGGAAAACGAGAAGCCTTCCTGATCGCCGGCTGCATTTGACATATTTGACAAAAAAGTGCTCCAGAGTCTTGCTCACCATGAGGGTAAGTGGAAAATAAAGTTACATCATTCTGTGGGCGAACTACTCCTTTAAATGAAGATACGTCTTCAAACTGTGGGGGACAGCATTACGCCAACGTGGCGTTCAGTCTGTCAATTCAGAAGAAGAATTAAATTCATTTATATTTATTTGCACTGCCTGTTTAATCATAAGCCACAAACGCAGCCACCATGGACATATTTAGCTATCACTGCACCCAGTGAAAGAAATTTGTGCCATTTAAAATATGTTTAATCATGTGTCTCACAAGTGTCTTGTGCTTTGGTAAGGCAGCAATTTTGTGGAGTTGAAACAAAACACACACACATATGCAAAAAGCTCTGTTAGTCAGACCACTTGTTCTTCTCTGGTATGTAGAAGCAGATAATGGGGAACCTGAAGCAACATCCTAGGGCTGTAACGGTACCCGTATCAAAATCAAAATCGCGACACTCAGAGCCACGATCCTGTCTCGCGGTGGGAGAAGGCGGGATCGCGACACCCTCCAAGCCCAGTTCAGAGGCTCTACAACTCAGATTACAGAAAACTATTTGACTTTTTTCCATCAGGCTACAGACTATTGCAGCATTCAGTTGCTAACCAGACAACATGTCTGTCTTAAGGGACCAGAGGTAAAGTGTTGCATGTTTTTTTTTCCTGCAAGTCAAATGAACCATCCACTGGGATGATCCACTCGCACACATGGAGCTCGGGGGGTTTGTTGTTGAGGGAAATGAAAAAATGAAAGGAAAGGAGGGGGGGAATCTGGCTGGGTTTGGGGGGGTAAAAAAAGGGGGGGGGGATATGGCCAAAAAAATATATAAAAAAAAAAATAAAAAAATTTAAAAAAAGAAAAAAATTGGGAAAAGAATTGAAAAGAGAGAAAAAAATTAAAAAAAAAAAAATTATATTTGTAAAAATTTAAATTTTTTTTTTATTTTAACAAGCAGTTTTTTATGATTGGTAAAAAAATAAATTTTTATTAAATAATGGACGGTAGTCAGTCATTTTATTTTTCGCTTATCCATTTAGGGAAAGGGGGGGTGCGGGGGCCTATCGCATCTATTATAAGGAGAGAGGGGGGGGGGGGGGGGGAGAGGGGGGGGGGGTGGGGGGGGGGCAGGAGGGAAAAAAAAAAAAAAAACACTAACAATCATAATAATGAGGAAAAAAAGAGAAAAAAAAAAAATAATAAAATAAACATGTATGGATGGGGGGGGAGGGAGGGAGGCGGGGGGGAGGGAAGGGAAGAAGGGAGGAGAAACAAGCAAAACACAAGAAGATGAAAGTAGGAAGTGTTCGAATCCCACCCCCCACCGGGAACGGAGAGAAAAACTTTAAAATTGAGGGGTGGGAGGGGAAACAGCGAACAACCAGGGGGGGAAATGAGGTATAGACCTGAATATAGGACGACCCTGAATACAAGACGACCCCCCCCTCCCCAGCCCAATTATAGAAGAAAAAAGGAAATGAAAAAACAAAATTATTTAATTAAAAAAAAATTACATAAGAAGTAAATATTTAGAAATAAAAAATAAAAAGAATTAATTTTGGGTAAATATGATACTAAGGAAAGTGAAATACGGGAAATCAATACAAAAAACCCCAGAAAAAAAAGAAAATAAAATGAAATAAAACCCAAAAAAAGGCCGTTTATCAAGCAGTTTGATAAATAAAAAAACAGAACAATATTGCATTGAAAGATTTGTGCAATTACGCAAACACTGAAAAGTAGAAAAAAAACACTGTAATGACATTTAACTGAAATCTTGCAACACTCCAACTAGAATGCAATCAGAACTTTGCTCATGTAATGTCTCATCAAAAGTCTACATGAGGTTTTAACTCAGACGTCCTCTGCCTCGCTGTGCTCGCTGTCACTGCCGCTCTCAGCCTGCAGTCCCGTCTCCTCCCACATAACATCATCCTCGCTACCATCCAATGCATTTGACATGCAGCACTCTTTGAATCCACTGATGATGCTCTCTGATGTTACTTCATCCCACGCCCAGAGGATCCATTCACAAAGTTGGCGTACAGCTGGCTTTTGGATTTTTCCAGACGATGTGAGCGCGTGGTCACCTGCCAGGAGCCACTCTGTGTACCTCTTGCGCAGATTATCCTTAAACGGCTTGTTAACCACCACATCCAACACCTGTAGCTGGCTCGTCATCCCTCCTGGTATGATGACTAAATCGCCATTCATCTTTCTCACCTGAGTTTTCACAGCATTTGTCAGGTGTCCGCGAAAGGCATCCATAATGAGCACGTTTCTCTTGTTTTTTAGAGCCCCGCGCCATCTTCCCCTCATCACTTTAAGCCAGTCTACCACAAGTTCACTCTCCATCCATCCCTTTTCCTGGGCACGTACAACAATGCCAGCTGGCATCACCTCTTTAGGCACCGTTTTGCGTTTTAAAATCACATAAGGGGGCAACTTTGTCCCGTCTGCCAGGCACGCCAACTTCACAGTGACCCGACTCTTTTCATTTCCAGTTGATTTCACAATAACAGACTTCTCGCCTTTTTGTGCACGGTCACAGGCGTGGGCATGTAAAAAAACACAGGGGTTTGGTCGGCGTTCCCGATCTGATCAAGGGGGTATGAGTGTTTTTTCCTCAACCCAATCACATAGCGCTGAAAAGACCGCAGCTTCTCTTCAAAGTCAGATGGCAGGTGCTGGGCCAGGCTGGTTCTGCGGCGTAATGAGAGGCCGCTTCGGCGCATCATCCTCCTGCACCAGCCAATGCTGGCTTTAAACTCAGTGGTGGGTATGTTTAACTCCTTAGCAATGTCCAGAGCTTTCTGCCGTCGTTACGTTTCCCATGAACAAATTCACATACCCTCCTGTCGATTTCTTGGAAACGGCCACTTTGAGGACCTCGATAAGCTTTTCTCTTGCTGTTGCCATTTTTCAGGCGGTCTTTTTGGACACGCCATCTTCGGACATTACACTCCGTAACTCTTTAATTCTTGGCTGCCTGCCAGTTGTTTGATGCCTCTGCTTCGTTGACCACCATTATCTTAAAATTAGCATCATAACACCGCCCTTAAATGTCTGCAAACTTGTCGGACTTTTCATCCACTCTGTTCTGGCCCACGACTCTCCATGTTTCCATCTCTTATCACTTCTTCTCTGCTGTGATAGAAAGATGACCCCCGCCACAGTGAGGTCACTGGCTTAAACAAAATTGGTGCCCTCTGCTGTTGCGTTCGTGTATCGACCCCAGACAACTCACAGCCCGAGTAAATGGCTAGACCCAGAGTATAAGACGACCCCACATTTTCACATTGTTTTCAATAAAAAAAAAACTCGTCTTATATTTGGGCCAATACGGTAGCTTTGCAGATGTTGCAAATCTCTTACTGTCAGTTAATTTAAGCAAAAAGCGTTTCCAGGGGAAGTGGGCTGCATATCCTGAGCAGAGCCATGTATAGCAGAGCTGGAGAACCTTAACCCTAGTCCTGCATTTATTCAATGTTTCCTTGTTCTAGCACATCTTATTCAAAATAATGAGTCTCTGAGCAGAACGTGATCATATTTATGAGCAGAGCGTTCATCTTACGCGGCTATGAAAAGTACCGAGTAATCACTCTGACATTCGAGGTGGGCGGGGTTAACTAAGACAAGCTGGACGTGGAAAACGTTGATGCGAGTAGCTTTAATAAACAAATGATTGAAGGGGTGAATAAGTATGAAATATACAGCATGTGGCATTTAGATACATGGACACCGCCATGTGCGTAACTCCGCCCACCTGCGATGAACAAAGTTTTTCACAGTCATACCCCCGCATTAATAACCACCCCGCCGCGGAAGAAGCTTCACGTGGATGATGAAATGACCAAAACAAACCTTTTACTTGTTCTAGCGGCCTTGAGAACAAGAAGAAAGTTCTCGGTTCTCATGGAGGATGGAACACGCTTTAAGTCAATGCGCTGCTTTGACCTCATTCGCTACCAGACTGGCTGCATGCACGTTTGACAGTATCAAAACAATGGCGGTGCGCATGCGTGTTTCACCCATAGACATCATATACGTAGACACCCCATTGGATGCTGCTGGCCGCTAGGCTGACGTGCCTATCGGGCGGCCATCTTGGGTCAGACCGCTGCTGTCAGAATGAACAAGAGGATCCTCAGATCTCATATTAAATCACATGTAAGACAACTCAAAAATAAAATAAAATTTCACAATGAGCACTTAGATGACTCTACCATTTCAATAACCAAGACAAACTGGAAAAAAAACTTTGTTTAGTATTATGCTAAATTGTTACTGTCAGACTATTGTATATATAAAAAAATTTGAATAAAAACATTTGATCACAAAAAAATAAATCAGAATTTTTTTGGTGTACGCAAGCTTTTGGTTTCGGGTAAAACAATGTTTTAGTAAAGATCCTACACATAATTTCACAAATGAGTAGGGATGGGAATCGTTAAGAATTTAGCGATTCCGATTCCATTATCGATTCCACGTTTCGATTTAGGGCTGCAACGATTACTCGAGTAATTCGAGTAACTCGATTCATAAAATTGCTCGAGGCAAAATAACTGCCTCGAGGATTCGTTAAATTCACTCTTTGCATTTTGCGCATCCGCCCGGATGGTTTTTCTGTTGCACAACGTTAACGTAAGGGACGTTCCGCCCAGATGGGTATTTCTGTTGAACAAAACAGCTTTATGGTGATAACGTAACTAAAGTGGAGGGAGGAAAAACTGTATGGAACCCTACAAACTGGACCGAAAGAGAGAGGAAACACAGTACTCTCTCCGCGGTTCGGTATGCACGCGATCCATGACGTAGAAATAATATAAGTCCTTTATTTATTTGTATAATCCGTGGATTTGGCTGCGCCTGGTCAGTAAAGGCAGTTCAGAGCGGGTCCATCTGCTCTGCGCTCCGTGTGCAGCGCGGCCTCCGAAACTTAACAAGACCGTTTTAATCAATTGTTTAGTCGCCACCGGGGACACGCAGCTCGAGCCAGAAGCACGCTGTCGCAGCTTTTCTATAAATATGGGCGTCGAGTCTGTTTGTGACAGAGCAGCTTCCAGAATCAGCTCTCATTAGTTCAGATAGGAGGAAATCAGACGTAGAAGTAGCAGAAAGCATCCGGTGACTTTCAATATAAAAGCCCCTTCAAGTTTACAGTCGCTGAACTACATCAGACGTTACATTACCAGTGATACCAGGTTAAAAGTCTATCAGAGGGTCTCAGCAGTTTTTTTTTTTTTAATTTTCATAACAATAAATAAATGATTTTTTTAAAACTGCTGGAGTCGGTCCAGCAGGTGTTTATCATCCTTTTTTTTGTTAATACATTTATACTGCAAGTGTTGTGGACTTGAATATGTATTTAGGTCCTCTAATGAACGGCCAATTGTTTTCATTTCAGTAAAGCAGAATTAAATGTGCAGATGTGGAAGCAACAATTAAGTTTTTGGCTGAGAAGCGGGGGGGGCATCAGTGCTGCATTCAGGAAAAAACTCAGCACTGTAGAACTCTGAAAGCTAGAAATTCTAGCTCTTACAATCAATTTAAGTTGTGAAACTTAAAAAACTTGCAAAATGTCCAATTTATCCGATTACTCGATTAATCGTCAGAAGAATCGCTAGATTACAAAAATAATCGATAGTTGCAGCCCTATTTCGATTCGGTTCCTTATCGATTCTCTTATCAATTCTCATTGAATGATTAAATACAGTATGAACATCTTTGGTTGCAGTTATTCTTTCCATTTAAAACATGCATCAACCTTTTGCCTTCAACTTCAACTTAAAGCTGACTTCAGTTAAAAAAATAACTCAAATACAACTGCAGTGATCAACTTTTGTACTAACAGTTTCTGTGCAGAAAAAATTGCATGTTTACCTTTTGATGAAGGATACAAGATCTTTTAGAACTTCAAGGGAACGGATTAAATAAGTTACTTATTTTTACTCATTTTGAACATGTTGGCCCCATGGTCCCCATCCATGGTGTATGTGGGGGGTGTATGACTGGAGGGGGGTTGTGAATGCAGGGAGATGTGTGTATGGTTGCCTGTGGGAGTGTATGGAGATAAGGGGGTGGGTGAAGGTGCATGGGAGATGAATGTTTGAGTGTGGGAGGGGTGGTGCATTGGTGGGGTTTGTGTGTATCGGGTTGGAGAAGTTTGGGTGGGGAGCGGGGATGGATCTGTGAAGGGATCGGATGAGGGGCAGCTGAGTGAATGAGGGTGGTGTGTGGGTGGGTGAATGGGCGGGGGTTCTGGCGGGTTGGAGGATTGTGCATGTCACGGCCTGGGTGGGGGTGCAGGCTTGGGTAAAGAGAGGGGGGTCATGGGTACCAGGGGGGGTGGAGGTACGGGGACTAGCTGGCTATGCAGGAGGAGGATGGGGATGGGATAGGGGAGTGTTGACGGGGGTAAAAGTTGTGGGTTGTTCGAGGTAGAGGGTGGGGGTGATAGGATAGAATGGGGAGGAAAGGGGAGGAAAAAAAAAAAAAAGCAGCTCTGCGTGCCTCTTGGGGGATTTGCAGGGCCTGGGGATGTTGGGCCGGTGACTCTGGCCCCTCCGCTGACCTTGTTCGCTCCCGTCCCTCTTCCCCCCTCCCTGGCCTGGGGTGGTCGGGCGCCCCCAGGGGCCGAGGCTGGCCCCTCTATGGTGAGGGCCAGTCACCTGGCTGTGGGAGCGGCCATGCCTGCCCCCCTCTGCCCTGGGGGGATCCCAGGAGGCAGGGGTACCTAATGTCGGTAACGGCTCATCTTCCAGAGGGGAATTCATACCCCCCTGGTCTCCCTTCCCAAGACCTCTCTACCTCACACACACACACAGACACGTAGGGTTTTGGGGAGGGTGCGTGTCAAGCGGGCGTGGTGAGGGAGGGCACCAAAGTGCCTTTGCTTGCCACGTCTAGAGACAGCCTGCTCCCCAGTTTTAACCACACTTAGACACCTAAACACATAAAATAACGACAGTTCACAACCACTTCTGAGAGGCGGGCCATATAGTGTGTGGAAGGACGGTCCGGGGGTGGGTGAGATGGGGAGGAACGTGCTGGGGGCTTGGAGCTCGCGGCTCCTTCCCCAGCCCAGGCTACCACTCAGGAGGCACGGGGCAAGGGCAAGAGTGAGGGGGTTAGTTAGAGGTGTGTTAGAGGGTATCAGGAGGTGGGGGTATGTGTGGACGGTAGAGGGAGGAGTGAGTGTGGGTATGTAAGGTCGGAGAGCGGAGCGGGCAGGTGTATGTGTGTGAGGGGGAGTGCATGTGGGTGTTGGGGTATGTGTGTGGGGAAAGTGTGTGTGAGCGTGGTGGTGGCGTCCTGGTGTCAGGTGTGTGGGGCAGGGACGTTGGGGTGGGGGCTGGCCTGTCTTCCTTGTCGTCTGGGGGGTCCGGTCCTCCTGGGTTTGGGTTGGGCCGCCCGGGTCGGGTGGGGGGCTGCTCCTGGGCGCGGCGCTGTATCTGCCCCGGGGGGCGCCCGGTGCTTGGTGGGGTCGGCGGCGGCTGGTCTTGGCCCGCTGGGGCCTGGGCCCCCAGACCGCGGGGGGCTCCGGCTGGGGCCGCCTTTTACCACCCTTTGGGGGATGCATGTCCGTTCTTTGTGTGGGGTGGCTGGGATCTGGGCCTCTGGGTGGCTGCTGGGGGCCTGGGTCGTGAGCCTTGCGGGCTTCCTCCTCCTTGCAGAGACGAGGCTGCATCTGCATGACTGTATCACCACGGAGCACCCTTTATTATGCATGTTGACACTGTGACGCTGCTTCCCATTGCGATGACTAGGTTGTACCTCTTCTCTGTGTAGTTCTGCGTGTGTTTGTATGATCTGAGGATATTTAAGCCACCTGCAGGTCCTCCTGTAGGGGATTGCTTGTTTTGTTTTCCAACAGAGACCTTGGAATGTTGTTTAGGGATCGCTGTACAGATGTACCAGTGAACTGTGTAAGTAGATTCATGTTTTCTCTCCTCTCTCTCTTCCTCTTCCTTACTCCTTTCTCTATGTTCCACTTTCTATCATTACCTCTGTTAACTTAACTGGTGTAATAGACAAATGTTTAAATAAAGAAATAAAATGAATAAACATGATATCAAGTGGAGCCTTATGTTCATAAAGCTCCGCTTGGTAAAGCAAAACTGTTCAACAGAATAAAGCAATCAGATTTCCATTCTGCTGCTTTGATGCTGGACAGGACAAGTAAAAGAAGAAAAAAAAATTTACAGAACAGTACACAGCAGTACATAGTAGTACAAAGCAGTACACACCTGACACAGAAGATGCTGCTGCTTTCCTTTTCAACATGTTCAAAATAAACTAAAGACTAAAGGTTAATATGACTATTTTATGAATAATCTCTAACATTATTACAGTCAACGAGAGTTTTACGTCACCTGCGACGTTGCAGATGGAAGACATGCTGAGCCCCCCACCGAACGCCACCATGGTTGCTTAGCAACGTACGAAAGGCTTTATATTCCGACAAACTACCTGCTGTGTGGCCAAATGTTGGAGGGGTTATATCGTATTATCACAGTTATATCGTATTATTTCATGAAATACAACCAAACTTTGGAGCACGTTCGCCGTGACGCCATGTTGGAGACGCGTACGTGACGTCTTCGCGAAAATGCGTCTGACGTTTACGGAATCGATAAGAGGAATCGTTAAGCAGGCAGATGAACGATTCCATGAAATCGAACGACAGAGAACCAGTTCTGGATTCTCATCCCTACAAATGAGACGCCTGGACTTGTCAACAGTTTGTCTACATTTCTTTCTGCACAGTCACAGTACTTGTTATTGTTTGTTTGGGTTAAAATAGTTAATTAGGTTTACATTCTGATGTCATCTTAATCTAATGATACTTGTTTACAGGTTTTTGTTTGGGTTTTTTTTTTTTCCATTACAAAATTTCAAGTAATATACTACTGAGCAAAGCTTATCTGGCATATTCTCCTGTGATTTATGTACATTCTGTATATCACTTGAAGTTGGTCATTTTCAAATATGGACATAGAATATTGTTGGACAATGTTGTTACAGAAGATGTATGAAGCACAGCAGTTTAAAAAATAACTTAAACCGTTTTATTATTGGAGCTTTTATCTGGAGGTTTGAGCTCATTTAGTAAAGAAGTGAACATTAAATCAGTGTTCACATCTGAGCATAGAAATGTGGAAAAGAGCTGAAACACATGTTGGAATAAAAACTGTTCACACTGACTCTGATCCAACATTTACACCCAGCTCACCTCCATTCCTCTGACTTCACATCAGGAGGAGGATCGTTTGACCCGTCGCTCTTAAAGGACACACAGCTGGATCCTGGTTCTGGTTCTGGTTGGTTTCTGTGAATAAAGATGGTTTAATGATTTCACTGCTGAATTCTGAAATTGTTCAACAACATTTTATTAAAACAAGAATCTGGAAGACAAATCAGAAACTATCAGATTCCAAACATGAAGCAGAAATTAGTCTCAGCAGAGACGTCAAGAAATGATTCAACTGAAACTAGTTTTCATCTGAAATATGATCCAACCTCCACTGAACACTGACAGATACTCACTGTTGCTCTGAGGAAACACCAGCTGGGAAACTAACAGGCAGATCCATCCACCACTCAGTCTTTATGGACACACAGCTGGATTCAGCTTTGACTTCAGGTCCAGGTTCTGCTTTGACTTCAAGTCCAGGTTCTGCTTTGACTTCAGGTCCAGGTTCTGCTTTGACTTCAGGTCCAGGTTCAGCTTTGACTTCAGGTCCAGGCTGGTTCCTGTGAATCCACATGTTTGCTGTGAGTTGTGATCTCTGACATGGAGAAGAGTCATGGACAGTTAGAGATGCTCATCTCACCTCTGAGTGCTTTTAGAGGGAGGGGCTCCCTCCTCTCTGTCCTCACACTGATCCATGATGATGAGGAAGCTGCCTTCAGCTGCTGGACTTCTATCAGGACACTAGATGGAGGGATGGAGTCAGACACATATCACTATTAGATCAACATATGATTCACACAATAATGCTAGAAAACTAATATATGAACAACAAAAAAGCTTTAAAACTTCTCAGCAGCTCAGAAGACGACACACTTCTTCCTATTTTCTAGACTTAAAATATATTGCTGGTGACTTCATCTCATTTGTTAACAACTAAAGATGCTGTGTACTATAGCTAGTTGTACTACAAATGAACGTATATTATGAATGCAAAGCGTCCTAAACTGCTGGTTTAACTTGGAAAATGCAAAAAGTGACTGATAGATGAATTCATATAAATTAAAATTAATATTGTTATATATATATATATATATATATATATATATATATATATATATATATATATATATATATACACACACACACACACAATATATTTCCTATATAAACTAAACTTGTAGAGCTTTCTGTGTATTCTGTGTCAAGATGTTTATTTTGAGGAATCCAGTGTTCAGTTATCATGACACAAACTCTTTTGTTGTGTGGTTTAACTGTCTGGATGACCTGACTTTCTTTCAAGTCATAAGAAGCAGCAAAAGAAACAAGTTTAATTAATGTGTCATCCCACTCTAGGTTACAGTTGAGGTGACACAGGTGTACCACAGATTCAGACACAACAGAGCCGTCTACAACAGATCACTTTAACACTTACATTCAGTTCTTCATGTACTTACTAGGCTTATATTTTAACTTAATTGTTGCACACTCTGCACAAACAGATCTCCTTTGGCTGCTGGTGCTGCCATGTGGTTATGTGCATGTCAGCATATCATTACTAGGTTTTATTGATAATATAATAACTAAGTTTTGTGCTTATGGCACTTTGTTATATATTTTTTCCTCATTTGTAATTACAGCATATGTAGCCTAAATGACGGCACTTTCTATGCAACAGTGTTGCTTAAACAATGTGTTCATTACAGCATTTCAAGCTTTAAGTATCACCAATTGTTTTATTGATCACTCCTAACAACTCTGGTGCAAAATAAAGCATACCACTGCTGTAGGGGCCCACCGTACGGGTATCGGCCTGTGGTGGTCATGGCCCCGATGAGCTGTGGTAGGTTTTTTCTGAAAGGTGGCAACCATAAGGCTTCATTCTACCTGATAAGAAAGTATTGCAGCAGGATTATGCGCACAGTAGAACTACAACGGCTGTGTACCATTATTTACCATTATTTACAGGTCGGATAACAAGATAGCAGCCTAGCAAAACAACGTGTTTGCTAAGGCTATTGTTATTAGCCGTTGTTAGCACAGCCGGCGCTGCAGCACATGAAAACTGTGAATTACACAACAGCAGCTTCCCCCTGAAACCTGCTTCTGAGCCCGTTGCTGCTGACAGCTGATACCAACGAGACAAAGATTAAAAACGGCTTCACTTACCTTCACATGGACGTTTTCAAAGAGAAATCTGCCCGAGACCTTCTTCTAGTGACGTTGTGCTCGAGCAGGCTGCTCGACTTCGTATCGATCTTTCAAAGTGTCGTGGTTTATGTATCGAGGCTCGCTTCACTCCGTTAAGGACCGCCCTACTTTCCAAATGAAGCTTCATGACGTCACGCGCGTATCACCGACCTTACGTGCCAGTTTGAATTCAGGGTGGAGTCATCAATTTACTAGTGCTTATAAACGGACACAATTCCACCAAACTTTGTGGGTTTATGAGAGGAGGAGACAGTTGCGTATAGTTGCCATTTATTCATTAATTTACATACAGGGAGAGATTAGGCTAACATTCCATTTACTGACATATAATCACATCAGCACTTAGACATTTAAGTACACACACACACACATATATATATATATATATATATATATATATATATATATATATATATATATATATATATATACTTACATTTCTACATACACTTACACACACACACACACACACATACACATATACATGGATTAGGTTTAGATTAGGAGTGAATGTGTGAATATCAGAGAGTGTGTGATCATCTTTGTGGTGTAGTGAGTGTTTCAGAGTGTGAGGAAAGGTGAGAGAGGGAGAATGGAGGCAGGGCCACCAAAAAGAGACAGATCTTATGTGTGGGAGCAACAGTGTATCCCAATCTTTACAAACTTGCCAAGAGATATTTTTTTTTACATCTTTATATAAATTTATCATGACAATATTTTCCATGATGTCTTCATCAAATCTTACAAAAACAACCCCATCTGTTGTATGAAATATTTTTAGCTGGGGCAATCAAGCTCTGACACAGCTATGAAAATCTTTCATAAGGATCCACAGCCAGATTTGAGAATGAACATAAAACATGTTACAAATAACTGTTACTGTTTCATGACACATTGCCCCTCATCAATCCATGCAGCTGCTATGTTAAAGGTTGACCAGCAGATGTCACTATATTGTATTGTGTTGAATGCTTCATAACTCAGAACCATTTGAAGACAATTGCTTCATATTGATTCAGTGGTTTTGAAAGCTTCAATTTCTCCATCACTACCTTCTTCTTCCTCCTCCTCCTCTTTCGAGTTTACTGACGGTTGACAAATTCAATGAAGGTGCATTACCGCCACCAACTGGTACCATTAAACTAGGATGTTGCATATAATCTAATATGCAATATTATGCAATAATATTAGTACTTCTATAAGTAGTAGTAATAATAATAATAATATAGTCGGTCATTTTCTATACCACTTATCCAGTTCAGGGTTGCAGGGGTTTCTGGAGCTTACCCCAGCTGGGATAATAATAATAATAATAATAACAACATGCACATTTGTCACTGAATATTTTATTATAGTAATGTTGATATAGCTAAGTGATAATTTCATACAGTTTGGAGGGAAATGTTCATATCAGCCAGCGAGCTAGTATTTAAGGATAAGACATGATGGTTCTCCATATATTAGTCTCTATATGTCTTACTGTTATGGAGTTAAAGACACACAACAGAACTTTTAGCAGTTTTCTCAGTGACATGTCCCCTATCGGCGGCTAAACTAACATCCATCTTGTATCGCACCTGTACTGTGAGCTCACTCCAGCCAGTAAAACACAGTCCTATCTTGACTCTTGTTCTGTCCCTTCCTTGCTTTCTTTTCCTCTCTTCCTCCTCTTTTTCCCCCAACTTTCATATAATGGAGTTCGCTGGGACCCGAGCCAAAAAAGTCCATAAAAGTCCACAAAAACTTGTCAATATTCCTCCATACTGCTCATCCAATGTAATCCAAGTGTCCTGAGTGGGTAGCGTCCAGAATTTACTCGAAACTACAGCATTTAGTATATTTTTAGAGCCTAAACAGTAGTACATCGCATCTCCTACAATCAGGCTGATGGGCGTTCATCAAACTACGGAAGGCGCGGCAGACGAGATCGTGCGCTCTCTGTTTTTTTCTTTGTTTTAAATCAACATCCAACCCCTCTTGTGTTTGTCCAAGTTCGTCTGTAGCTCCGTCGCTCTTAACACAATGTAAACAGTGAATTTCTTCTTCTACGCTTGTATTATTGGCAGAGTAGCTTCTGAACGCTGAGGCTTCCGTAGTTTCGTGAACACGCATATGCGTGCTTCACGGAAGTAAGATGTAGTACTGTTTAGGCTCTAAAAATATACTAAATTATGTCATTTTTAGTAAATTATGGATGCTGCCCACTCAGGACACTTGGATTACATTGGACGAGCAGTATGGAGGAATATTGACAAGTTTTTGTGGACTTTTATGGACCTTTTTGGCTCGGGCACAATCGAACTTCATTATATGAAAGTTGGGGGAAAACAAGAAGCCTTCCTGATCTCCGGCTGCATTTGAGATATTAAAAAAGTGCTCCAGAGTCTTGCTCACCATGAGGGGAAGTGGAAAATAAAGTTACATCATTCTGTCGGTGTACTATTCCTTTAAGGTCTAACAGTTACGTTGTATGTCTTTAAACAGCATTACAGTTCACCTCTGTAAGGTTATCAGGTTTTATTTTATTCTGAGTTGTAAGGGCTTTCATCTACCTAGGACGGTCTGCTATGTGGTTGCATGTAATGGCAAGGCAAGTTTATTTGTGTAGCACATTTCATGTACAGAACAATTGAAAGTGCTTTACATAAAACATTATAAGCAAAAGGGGGAAAAAAAAGAATAAAAAAAATTAGAAGCATGATTTAAAATTAAAAACATTTAAGATTAAAAAGAGAGAATACAGAGACGTGCGGATTTTAACTTTTGAATAAAATCTACGTAAATGCAGCTGAGAGCAGGTGGGTCTTCAACCTGGATTTAAAAAAACTAAGGGCCCGATTTACGAAAGGTTTGCGCTTGTTAAAACGGGCGCTATCTTCATTACGCACGCAATAATCCGCAGAGCTGATTTACAAAGCAGGGCAAAAGGAGGTTTGCGCCTATTAAGGGGCAAAATAGCGCCGCTGTTATTTTGCGCATCTGCTGAGATGAATATGCAAACTGGGCGTTTTGCCAGAAGGCGCAAAATATTGGGAGGAGATTATGCAAAACCTAGTTTAATACGCGCAAATGTGATCTATCAACCGTTCAACGGAAAGGGGGAAAAAATTGCGTGTAATTTAGCACATCTGAAAAGCAGGTATAACTGGCAGCTTTCGCACTGATGGCTGAAAGAATGCTGCACACAGGACTGCAGACATCGGGTAGAATCATTTCTATGAGGTGTTCAGGCGACACGTCAAGTTTTCATTATTTAATTAAATAACAATCAACATCACTGTTAAACACGGGTTATTCTAGACATGAACCAGAACATCTGCAGCTGCAGCATCATGCTAGTTAAAGCTGATATTAATTATGTCTTTTTATTTTTTTTACTTTTTGCCAATGGCATATTTTTAAATTAAAATCTCTCCTGCTCCTCCACACCGCAGCAACTCTGCTGTTTGGGGTTGCTTCCTGCGGGAAGTTGGCCCCACCCCACAGAACACTAGTGAAAATAACCGGTAACGTGCAAAATTATTGATATATTTTTACTGAGTTTTGCGTGGGGGGGGCAACGCAGGTAGCGCTGGATTGTGCAAAGAGCGCGAGTTGTGCGTAATATCAGATCATTTCAACAGCGTGTCCTCATCCATGTCCTTAAACTGGCCTTTCTTAGATCCACAGGGAACTGCTGCATTTTTTATTTATAGTTATTATGAAGAGTTATTTGCAAAAACAGACAAACATCACTGTGGAAAAAAGAGTTACTGCTTTTGTTCTGTCTGTACAAACGTCATTCTCCATTTACATATTAAAACCCTCACTTATGTGAGCTTGATTTGGTGAAAATATTAAAAGTAAATGAAGAGTTTATGTGAAAAGCAGTTCTCCGTTTTTCTAAATGGCGTTTGTCTATTTTTGCAAATGAACTCTTCATATTTTCTTATATTCTGTTTTTTATTTGCCTCGTTATATCTCTGAAACTAACATCTCTATCAGGATGAATTTAATTTTGCGTTTACCACATGCTCTTCTGAACTTTCCGTGGCGCAGGGAGAGCGCACGCTAAATCCTCATTTAAATCCTGCTGTTTGCGCCTGTTACAGATTGCGCGTGTAATCTTTGTAGATCACCCGCAAACGCTAAAATGACAGCGCACGCTATTTTTTTTGCGAGGCAAAGACATTAGACTCGCAATTTGGATTCTTTGTAAATCAGGCCCTAAGTGTTTCAGCTGATCTGAGACTTTCTGGGAGTTTGTTCCAGACATGTGGAGCATAGAAGCTGAACGCAGCTTCTCCATGTCTGGTTCTGACTCTGGGAACTGATAAAAGGCCGGATCCAGATGACCTGAGGGGTCTAGCAGGTTCATACTGGGTCAAGAGGTCACTGATGTATTTTGGGCCTAAACCATTCAGAGCTTTATAGACCAGCAGCAGAACTTTAAAGTCTATTCTCTGATGGACTGGCAGCCAGTGTAAAGACCTCAGAACTGGACTGATGTGGTCCACTTTTCTGGTCTTTGTGAGAACTCGGGCAGCAGAGTTCTGAATGAGCTGCAGCTGTTTAACTGATTTTTTAGGTAGACCAGTAAAGACGCTGTTACAGTAGTCAAGCCAACTGAAGATGAATGCATGGACTAGTTTTTCCAGATTTTCCTGAGACATCAGATCTTTTATCCTTGAGATGTTCTTCAGGTGATAGTTGGCTGATTTAGTGATCGCTTTGATGTGTTTTTCAAAGTTTAGGTCTGAGTCCATCACTACACCCAGATTTCTGGCCTGATTGGTGGTTTTTAGGTGTATGGACTGAAGTTCTGTGACAACCTGCTGTCGTTTCTCTTTGGCTCCAAAAACAATCACCTCAGTTTTGTTTTTGTTCAGCTGAAGAAAGTTGAGGCACATCCAGTCATTAATCTCATCAATACATTTACCAAGAGCCTGTACAGGCCCCGGTCTCCTGGTGATACTGTAATATATAGCTGTGTGTCATCTGCGTAGCTATGGTAACTAATATTGTTGTTCTTTATAACCTGAGCCAGTGGGAGCATGTAGATGTTAAACAGAAGAGGCCCCAGGATAGAGCCCTGGGGAACTCCACAGGTCATTTTTGTCTGCTCAGATGTAAAATGACCTATTGACACAAAGTACTTCCTGTTCTCCAAGTATGTTTTGAACCAGTTTAGTACAGAACTAGAGAGACCCACCCACTTCTCCAGTCGTTGGAGTAATATAATGTGGTCAACTGTATCAAATGCAGCACTGAGATCCGGTAAACACTGACATTTTTCCAGTGTCAGTATTCAGACATATGTCATTCATGACTTTTGTCAGAGCAGTCTCGGTGCTGTTGTGCTGTCTAAAACCTGACTGGAAGACATCATAACAGTTGTTTTGTCCTAAAAACTCATTCAGCTGATGAAAAGCTGCTTTTTCGATGATCTCACTTAAAAATGGAAGATTGGAGATCGGCCTGTAGCTGCTCATCTGTGTCTTGTCTAGATTATCCTTTTTTAGCAGAGGTTTGATCACAGCTGTTTTCAGTGACTCTGGGAAAACACCTGACGTTAGAGAGGAGTTCACAATCTGAAGCAGGTCTGACTCCAAGGTCTTTGAGACCTTTTTTAAAAAACCAGTGGGCAGGATGTCCAAACAGCAAGAGGAGGAGTTCAGTTGATGCAAGATGTCCTCCAGTTCTTTGCTAGTAATGGGATAAAACTGTGTCATGGTGTTTCGACTTGGTGGACACGATACATACCTGAACCTGCTGTTGTTGAACCAACAGCTTGTCTAATAATTTGGATTTTGTCTGTGAAGAATTTGGCAAAATCATTGCAGGCTTTGGTGGAATAAAATTCAGGAGATACTGACACAGGAGGGTTTGTTAGCCTGTCGACTGTAGCCAGTGCTTAATTTGTCCTCCAAAAGGTGCCAGGTCCCCCTTTGTAAAGGGGACCCATCACCTCCACGTGGGCGCAAAAAAAAAGCTTTTTTTCCTTGTGTTTTTATTGTGTTATAATTGTCTTTTTACCTTAATTTCCGTAACTACCCTGCATAACATTTGCAGCAAATTAGCAACACCAAGTGGCCCCCTGGCCCATCAGAACAGACAAGAATCTATCAATTTAAATGAGCAAACTGATTAACTGACATATTGCAATATATATATATATATATATATATATATATATATATATATATATATATATATAAGAGAGAGAGAGAGAGAGAGAGAGAGAGAGAGAGAGAGAGAGAGAGAGAGAGAGAGAGAGAGAGAAAAGAGAAACCATGTATAGCTAATGTTTAATTTTATTCATTATTTTGTTTATTTATTTTACTATTTTGATACACCACCTCTGATGTTGATGCAGAGATGTTTGGTCATTTATGTTTTTAATTTCATACTTCCAAATCGACCTTTTGGCTACATTTTTCTGTATTTTATATTTTCATGTCTTTGTATTGATTAGGTGTTTACATGACAGTGACACAGTTTGAAGTGTAAGAAAAAAAACACACAACAAAACTGTTGCTAACATAATGACTTGTGCACACAGCCCAGTACTGCCAAACTTAAGGCAGCACTGCCTGAATAAATGTTTGCTTTATGGATGTACTTATGTGTCATCTTGTTGTGTGTTTGGTACATAAATAACTTTATGCTTGTTGACTGATTGTCTTCTCATGCTTCCCTTCCCCCCCCCCCCCCCCCCACACACACACACACACACACACACACACCATCACTTTTGAGGGAAATCAAAGTAGCGGGTCAAATAGGTCCCGGATCCGATCAAAGAGGTCCCGGAGCGCGCTCCAGCACAAATTAAGCACTAACTAAAGCAAATAAGGCCCGAGCATTATAATCGTTTTTAGTGATGATGTCAGAAAAATACGAATTCCTCAGCTGTAAATTATAAAAGTGAAGTTTCTCTTTATAGATGTCATAATGAACCTGTAGTTTTGTTTTTCTCCATCTGCGCTCAGCTTTCCGACACTCTCTCTTTCCAGTTTTCACCAGTGTGGAGTTTCTCCATGCAGACTTTTTCCTTCCGGGAACCACCCCCCCATGGAGCAATAGAATCCATGACACTCAGCATGTTAGCATTAAAGTTAGTGACCAGCTCATTGACTGAAGCCCCTGACAGTGCAGGTGTTAGAGAGAATCTCACTGGTATTTTCAGTTATACACCGTTTTGTTATCACCTCCTTTGAGACATTTGTGTGCACTGATAGTACTCTCAAAGAAAACACAGCAGTGATCCGACAGCCCCACATCACACACCGTGACCTTAGAAATGTCCAGACCCTTCGAGATCAGTAGATCTAAGGTGTGTCCTCTATTGTGTGTGGGCTCTGTGACATGCTGGGTCAACCCGAAGTTGTCCAGAGTGTTAATCAGGTCTTTGATCCCTTTGTCCTGATGACAGTCATAATGGATGTTAAAATCACCAGTGATAACAAGATGGTCAAAGTCCGCACAGATCACAGACAACAGTTCAGTAAAATCATCATTAAAATCTGCACAGTATTTGGGCGGCCGATAAATATTTAAAAACATGACTCTGGATGAGGCCGTCAGCTGTAAAGCCACGTATTCAAAAGAAGGGAAATCCCCAAGAGAACTGTTTACACTGGAATGAGTCCCTAAATAAGATAGCGACCCCCCCACCTCTCCTGTTCACTCTGGCTTCACTGATGAAACTGAAGTTAGGGGGCGTGGCCTCAATAAGAGCTGAATGACAGTTTTCATGTAACCAAGTCTCAGTTAAAAACATAAAGTCAAGGCTAAGTTCAGTGATAAAATCATTGATTAGAAATGATTTTCCTGCTAAAGATCGAACATTTAGTAAAGCTAACTTAAGCATTCTCAAAGTATCATCATGTTTTGGAACAGGCTGTATGTTTACTTTTGATAAAAACCTTATAGAGTGGAGCTCTCTGTGTTCTGACAGAGCTACATTTCTCCTTCTGTTACGTATCAAGACAGGGATAGTAAAACCTTCTAAACAGGGTCCCAGCTTGTTCTGGGAAAGTTTATGACTGCTAACCTCGCAGCCCGGACCCCCAGCACATCATACGTCAGACTGTCGAAGGGGGGGTTGAGGTGGCCCCCCTACCTTTGATCGTTCTGGTAGGGGGTGTATGGGGGATAAAAAGGCGTTTGGCTTGGGCGTAGATCTGAGCCCAATGTTGACCCGTTTCATCATCTCATCGGTGAATTTCAGGTGGGGGGAGGAGGGGGAGATGATGGTCTGTAAGGGGTTTGGGGGGGCGAAGAGGTCCACCATCCTGGTTGGGTGTGCTGGTCAGGGGAAACAGAGATCCTTCTTCTTGCCTCTCACTTAGGCTCTTGTCAGGGAGGGGGGCAGCTCCTCCTCTGTTTGGCCTTCCTTTTGAGATAAAACTTGGTGTATCTCATTGTTGACATTCCGCACAGAGAGATGATGCAGGGAGTGAAATATGTTGGAAGTGAGCAGCTTCACTCCAGATTTGTTAAGATTGAGGCCATTAGCCCTAAAAAGATGTCTCCGTTCCCAAAAAATACGAAAGTCATTAATAAAATGCAGATTGTTCTCCCGCACGGCAACAAGCAGCCTTGAATTTTTTCACAGGAGAGGACCCGCCTCTTTCATGTTTATCTCAGCCAATCACAGGAGAGGATCCGCCTCTTTCATGTTTATCTCGGCCAATCACAGGAGAGGACTCGCCTCTTTCATGGTTTATCTCAGCCAATCACAGGAGAGGATCCGCCTCTTTCATGTTTATCTCAGCCAATCACAGCAGAGGACCCAACACTTTAAAGGGGCTTGAGGCAAGATTAAAAAACGAAACTCGTGACTGCCGTGACTGGTGCTTCAGGTAACTGCAGCCACGAGCCAAGCCGTCCCAGGAGCGTGTACAAACTGAAGCTATAATGTTGTTTACTCACCTTTTTCTTCGTAGTTACACTTTTTAGTGTCTTTCAGTTGATCTGGATCGTTTTCTGACGGCAGAAGACTCCACAACTATAGCTTACAGTGTTTTAATTTAACGCAACCGTCTTTTTCCTGCATCAAAACTGCAGATGTAGCGTCATTTGACGTCACGTCCGCAAAGCAGCGCGGGAAATTCGGACACCGAATTGCAGCGCATTTTGCAGCACACAGCCTGTTCAAGGTAACGGAGAGAAACATGGGTGGAAACGTTATTTTTGGTATTTAGCGCTTCATCACCCATTAGTATGAAAAAAAGGGACATTCATGTTTGGTTTTTTTTAAATTCCCGCCTCAAGTCCCTTTAACTCATTAGCTCTGTCCCAATTCCAGGTCTGCATCCTTCGAAGTGAGCATTTGAAGGCCGCATACGTCACAACGCTGCGCAAAGGCTGTCCCATTAGGCAAAAAATTGAAGGGTCCTTCAAATGCGGCCTTCGAATGCGTCCTCCTTTTCCCCAAATTCAGAGGATGCATCGCTACCATCCTTCGTGGCCTTGCATATCCCAAGATGCTTTGCGCACCTTTTTTTGTAGTCGTAGTAGAAGAAGAACAACAGCAACAAGCGGAAGAAGAAGAAGATGACGAAGGGAGAGGACTGGAAAAGCGTCTTTTTTTCATCTGTCAAATGGCGAGCAGCAGCAGCAGCGGCAGTGCCGGCAGCAGTGCTGATTACTCATTTAAATGTAAGTAACAGGTTTTTAGTTAAGGCAAGGAGTTCAAATGGTCTTAAAAACCGAATCGTTGTTAAAATACATGACGCTAACAACGCTAACAAAGAGCCACCGGAATTTGTAGGACCAGCTAACATGAAGCTAAGAGCTAACCTTTTGATACAAGACGCTCATCAACATTAAAAGCCTTTTACTTCCTAATGTCACAAGCTTGGATGTTAACTTATAGCTCATTGTAACTGCTGATAATCTCATACCTCACATCAGGTAAATTTGTTCTCATACGTGAGGCTACAGTGTATTACAGCGGTTTGCAGCTGTCAAAGCTGCATGCAGCTAAACAAATAACATTAGTCCAGCTGGACTAGGCTGTCAATACTGTAAACGTTTAGATTCAATAGGTATAGTCAACTTATTGTATAGTATATTATATTATAGTATAAAGTAGGGATGCACCGATCCGCCTTTTTTGGCGATCCGTCCGATCCGATATTTGATGTTTCAGTATCTGCCGATACCGATCCAATACCGATACAGAAATGGGGGAACAAAACAGCATGGTATTGTTTGATGGCACATCTCGTTGTGAAAACAGACTGGGATCTTTCTTTTGTGCAAGGCAACATCAGACTTGGCTTTAAAAAATTGTTTTTCCTGGTTTTTAAAAAAGGAGATAAATGTACTGAATTACTTATTTAACAACTGCACACACACACACAACAATCTTAAATAAACTTTAACAATCTTCACAAGCTTGCTCGCATATGTAAAAATATTTAAAAAATGTTCTGATTCAGTCTGTGCAGTTAAATAAATGTAAAATAATAAAATGCTGAAACTGAGGGGAAACAACAGCCCTACTCCTCAGTCAAACATGTCAAAATAAAAAAGAACAAAACTTCTTTGAAATGGTTCAATCAGTGCAATTAGAAATTTAAAATCCAATTTAAAAGAAATAATAAAGGAGCTGAAATTGAGAAAAAGAAATATCTCCACTAGCTTGACATTTCATCTTTTAGTTTTGTAGTATTATGAAAATAAAAATGAAAAATCCGTGACAAAAGCAGCTGAATAAACAAACAATCAGTTTGTTTGGAGCTTATTACATGGAGCTTATTTCCAAACAGGAAGATTGGAGATTTTTTTTTTTTTTTTCCCACACTGCACCGCGGTGGATAGGCTACCCTAAGTGATAAAACTTGTCCTGTCCAGAAAGATTTAACAATATTTCCTCGTTTCTCTGCGACCTGTCGGCACTCGCGGGATTTTTACCTGTGAAAGGTGGAAACCAAACCGCCGCAGGACTCTTGTTGGAGCAGCAACAGAACACACGGCAGCCTGCTAGCTGCTAGCAGCTAACAGCTGAGACTCTGGCCTTGCTGCGTCGGCAACGCGTGATGTCACTTAAAGGGGAAGCATAGAAATACAATGAATAGATCTGCACCAACGGATCGGGCCGTGGATCGGCTTATGTTTACCCTTACCGATATTTACCGATCTAGGATTTTTTCTCTATATCGGAACCGATCCCGATCTGAAGATCGGATCGGTGCATCCCTAGTATAAAGTATAGTTCTTTGAGGAGCAATATCAGTGTTATATGGAACAGTCATTTTGCCTGTTGGCATAACAAAAATATGCTTTACATGTGATTTTGTTGTAGGGAGCAGATGGAGGAGCTGATCAAAATTACCCTTTTACAGGAGCTAATACCGCCACACTCAGCTGGAGGTAACAGTAGAGGCATAATTCCATTTACATGCTGCATTTGTATGTAAAAGTCACATGAGTTAAAACAAATCCTGGACAAACACCAAAGTACAAATATAATCTTAGTTTGGATCACATCAAATGATGCCCAGATGCCACTTTTTTCTCTATGGTGGCCCCCCATCCGTGTCTTCTTTCCTGGTAGAGAAGCTCCAGCAGCACCATCAGGGACTCTGCTCAGCCGGAGATCTGGTGCTGTGTCATGATCACTGAATCAGATGTGAAGAACAGGAACGTTTATATTGATGCTGCAGCACATCGGCCTGTCTGGATGGAGACGTGAGGGGAAGAACAAAAGGGTTAAACTATAGCCATTTAATTTTAGCTGATACAATTCTAGCGAACGCTAACCCCTTGATGCCTGGTGTTGCAAGTTTTGTGACAAATGACTTCTGGCCTTTGTTCATTTTATTTCTTCTTATCCAGTAATTTTAGTAATTTACTGCATTCATTCATTTACCTTTATTCATTCATATTTATCGGTTTATCTTATCCATTCACAGGAGAGTATCCGCCCCTTTAATGTTTTATTACAAGAGAGAACCTGCCTCTTTCATGTTTATCTCAGCCAATCACAGGAGAGTATCCACCTCTTTACTGTTTTATCACAGGAGAGAACCCGCCTCTTTCATGTTTATCTCAGCCAATCACAGGAGAGTATCCGCCCCTTTAATGTTTTATCACAAGAGAGAACCCGCCTCTTTCATGTTTATCTCAGCCAATCACAGGAGAGTATCCGCCCCTTTAATGTTTTATCACAAGAGAGAACCCGCCTCTTTCATGTTTATCTCAGCCAATCACAGGACAGTATCCGCCCCTTTAATGTTTTATCACAAGAGAGAACCCGCCTCTTTCATGTTTATCTCAGCCAATCACAGGAGAGTATCCGCCCCTTTAATGTTTTATCACAAGAGAGAACCCGCCTCTTTCATGTTTATCTCAGCCAATCACAGGAGAGTATCCGCCCCTTTAATGTTTTATCACAAGAGAGAACCCGCCTCTTTCATGTTTATCTCAGCCAATCACAGGAGAGTATCCGCCCCTTTAATGTTTTATCACAAGAGAGAACCCGCCTCTTTCATGTTTATCTCAGCCAATCACAGCAGAGTATCCGCCCCTTTAATGTTTTATCACAAGAGAGAACCCGCCTCTTTCATGTTTATCTCAGCCAATCACAGGAGAGTATCCGCCCTTTAATGTTTTATCACAAGAGAGAACCCGCCTCTTTCATGTTTATCTCAGCCAATCACAGGAGAGTATCCGCCCCTTTAATGTTTTATCACAAGAGAGAACCCGCCTCTTTCATGTTTATCTCAGCCAATCACAGGAGAGTATCCACCCCTTTAATGTTTTATCACAAGAGAGAACCCGCCTCTTTCATGTTTATCTCAGCCAATCACAGGAGAGTATCCGCCCCTTTAATGTTTTATCACAAGAGAGAACCCGCCTCTTTCATGTTTATCTCAGCCAATCACAGGACAGTATCCACCCCTTTAATGTTTTATCACAAGAGAGAACCCGCCTCTTTCATGTTTATCTCAGCCAATCACAGGACAGTTTCCACCCCTTTAATGTTTTATCACAGGAGAGAACCCGCCTCTTTTAATGCTTTATCTCGGCCAATCACAGGAGGGGACCCAACCCTTTAACTCATTGACTGCTAGACCTTTTACGAGCAGAGTGCTCCATATTGCCAGGATTTTTAAGCATTTTCAGTGATTTTTTGAGTGTCACAGGATATTGTGTAAACACTGAATGTACCAAAGGAAAGCTTAGACCCTCTTCTTTCATCAGAAATAAAACACTTTTTTCTAGCTTTTTCTGTTCTTTCGTAATCTGCAGTAAAACATGGGTTTGTTGCCGTGAAAATGCCTGCTTTTGACCAAAAAGGTGAGAAAACAAAATATAAATTTTGTGATGCGCTTCAAGTGGTAAAGTGTCCTTGTTGCCAATAAAGTGACACATTCATCATCTGAACATCTGAATACTTTTATAAAAAACAAATACATCACTGACAAAAGAGTTTTGGTTGCAAGATAATTATTCACTAGTTAAATAAGCCACAACAAGTCTGTTTCACAGCAAAATATTTGACACAAACGTCTCTTTCTATCCGTCACTCCCTCCTTCTACTCAGCTAGTTCTACTTACGCAAGCGGTTTATCTCATCCATTCACAGGAGAGTATCCGCCCCTTTAATGTTTTATCACAGGAGAGAACACGCCTCTTTCATGTTTATCTCAGCCAATCACAGGAGAGTATCCACCCCTTTAATGTTTTATCACAAGAGAGAACCCGCCTCTTTCATGTTTATCTCAGCCAATCACAGGAGAGTATCCACCCCTTTAATGTTTTATCACAAGAGAGAACCCGCCTCTTTCATGTTTATCTCAGCCAATCACAGGAGAGTATCCGCCCCTTTAATGTTTTATCACAAGAGAGAACCCGCCTCTTTCATGTTTATCTCAGCCAATCACAGGAGAGTATCCGCCCCTTTAATGTTTTATCACAAGAGAGAACCCGCCTCTTTCATGTTTATCTCAGCCAATCACAGGAGAGTATCCGCCCCTTTAATGTTTTATCACAAGAGAGAACCCGCCTCTTTCATGTTTATCTCAGCCAATCACAGGAGAGTATCCGCCCCTTTAATGTTTTATCACAAGAGAGAACCCGCCTCTTTCATGTTTATCTCAGCCAATCACAGGAGAGTATCCGCCCCTTTAATGTTTTTCACGGAGAACCCGCCCCTGTGTATCTCAGCCAATCACAGGAGAGTATCCGCCCCTTTAATGTTTTATCACAAGAGAGAACCCGCCTCTTTCATGTTTATCTCAGCCAATCACAGGAGAGTATCCGCCCCTTTAATGTTTTATCACAAGAGAGAACCCGCCTCTTTCATGTTTATCTCAGCCAATCACAGGAGAGTATCCACCCCTTTAATGTTTAATCACAGGAGAGAACCCGCCTCTTTCATGTTTATCTCAGCCAATCACAGGACAGTATCCGCCCCTTTAATGTTTTATCACAAGAGAGAACCCGCCTCTTTCATGTTTATCTCAGCCAATCACAGGAGAGTATCCGCCCCTTTAATGTTTTATCACAAGAGAGAACCCGCCTCTTTCATGTTTATCTCAGCCAATCACAGGACAGTATCCACCCCTTTAATGTTTTATCACAAGAGAGAACCCGCCTCTTTCATGTTTATCTCAGCCAATCACAGGAGAGTATCCACCCCTTTAATGTTTTATCACAGGAGAGGACCCAGCCTCTTTTAATGCTTTATCTCAGCCAATCACAGGAGGGGACCCAACCCTTTAACTCATTGACTGCTAGACCTTTTACGAGCAGAGTGCTCCATATTGCCAGGATTTTTAAGCATTTTCAGTGATTTTTTGAGTGTCACAGGATATTGTGTAAACACTGAATGTACCAAAGGAAAGCTTAGACCCTCTTCTTTTATCAGAAATAAAACACTTGTTTCTAGCTTTTTCTGTTCTTTCGTAATCTGCAGTAAAACATGGGTTTGTTGCCGTGAAAATGCCTGCTTTTGACCAAAAAGGTGAGAAAACAAAATTTAAATTTTGTGATGAGCTTCAAGTGGTAAAGTGTCCTTGTTGCCAATAAAGTGACACATTCATCATCTGAACATCTGAATACTTCTATAAAAAACAAATACATCACTGACAAAAGAGTTTTGGTTGCAAGATAATTATTCACTAGTTAAATAAGCCACAACAAATCTGTTTCACAGCAAAATATTTGACACAAACGTCTCTTTCTATCCGTCACTCCCTCCTTCTACTCAGCTAGTTCTACTTACGCAAGCGGTTTATCTCATCCATTCACAGGAGAGTATCCGCCCCTTTAATGTTTTATCACAGGAGAGAACCCGCCTCTTTCATGTTTATTTCAGCCAATCACAGCAGAGTATCCGCCCCTTTAATGTTTTATCACAGGAGAGAACCCGCCTCTTTCATGTTTATCTCAGCCAATCACAGGAGAGTATCCGCCCCTTTAATGTTTTATCACAAGAGAGAACCCGCCTCTTTCATGTTTATCTCAGCCAATCACAGGAGAGTATCCGCCCCTTTAATGTTTTATCACAAGAGAGAACCCGCCTCTTTCATGTTTATCTCAGCCAATCACAGGAGAGTATCCGCCCCTTTAATGTTTTATCACAAGAGAGAACCCGCCTCTTTCATGTTTATCTCAGCCAATCACAGGAGAGTATCCGCCCCTTTAATGTTTTGTCACAAGAGAGAACCCGCCTCTTTCATGTTTATCTCAGCCAATCACAGGACAGTATCCGCCCCTTTAATGTTTTATCACAAGAAAGAACCCGCCTCTTTCATGTTTATCTCAGCCAATCACAGGAGAGTATCCGCCCCTTTAATGTTTTATCACAAGAGAGAACCCGCCTCTTTCATGTTTATCTCAGCCAATCACAGGGGTTTTTTCGGAGACTTTTGAGTCTCTTTGTTTCTTTTTAGAAATAACTTTTCGTCTTTGTTGTTGTGGATTTGGGTGGTGCGTATGGGGTTTTTCTGTTTAGTCTGCCAGAATTTTCACGCTCTTTCTATCGTCACTCCCTCCTCTACTCAGCTAGTTCTACTTGCAAGCGGTTTATCTCATCCATTCACAGGAGAGTATCCGCCCCTTTAATGTTTTATCACAAGAGAGAACCCGCCTCTTTCATGTTTATCTCAGCCAATCACAGGAGAGTATCCGCCCCTTTAATGTTTTATCACAAGAGAGAACCCGCCTCTTTCATGTTTATCTCAGCCAATCACAGGAGAGTATCCGCCCCTTTAATGTTTTATCACAAGAGAGAACCCGCCTCTTTCATGTTTATCTCAGCCAATCACAGGAGAGTATCCGCCCCTTTAATGTTTTATCACAAGAGAGAACCCGCCTCTTTCATGTTTATCTCAGCCAATCACAGGCAGAGTATCCGCCCCTTTAATGTTTTATCACAAGAGAGAACCCGCCTCTTTCATGTTTATCTCAGCCAATCACAGGAGAGTATCCACCCCTTTAATGTTTTATCACAAGAGAGAACCCGCCTCTTTCATGGTTATCTTGGCCAATCACAGGAGAGTATCCGCCCCTTTAATGTTTTATCACAAGAGAGAACCCGCCTCTTTCATGTTTATCTCAGCCAATCACAGGACAGTATTCGCCCCTTTAATGTTTTATCACAAGAGAGAACCCGCCTCTTTCATGTTTATCTCAGCCAATCACAGGAGAGTATCCACCCCTTTAATGTTTTATCACAAGAGAGAACCCGCCTCTTTCATGTTTATCTCAGCCAATCACAGGAGAGTATCCGCCCCTTTAATGTTTTATCACAAGAGAGAACCCGCCTCTTTCATGTTTATCTCAGCCAATCACAGGAGAGTATCCGCCCCTTTAATGTTTTATCACAAGAGAGAACCCGCCTCTTTCATGTTTATCTCAGCCAATCACAGGAGAGTATCCGCCCCTTTAATGTTTTATCACAAGAGAGAACCCGCCTCTTTCATGTTTATCTCAGCCAATCACAGGAGAGTATCCGCCCCTTTAATGTTTTATCACAAGAGAGAACCCGCCTCTTTCATGTTTATCTCAGCCAATCACAGGAGAGTATCCGCCCCTTTAATGTTTTATCACAAGAGAGAACCCGCCTCTTTCATGTTTATCTCAGCCAATCACAGGAGAGTATCCGCCCCTTTAATGTTTTATCACAAGAGAGAACCCGCCTCTTTCATGTTTATCTCAGCCAATCACAGGAGAGTATCCGCCCCTTTAATGTTTTATCACAAGAGAGAACCCGCCTCTTTCATGTTTATCTCAGCCAATCACAGCAGAGTATCCGCCCCTTTAATGTTTTATCACAAGAGAGAACCCGCCTCTTTCATGTTTATCTCAGCCAATCACAGGACAGTATCCACCCCTTTAATGTTTTATCACAAGAGAGAACCCGCCTCTTTCATGTTTATCTCAGCCAATCACAGGAGAGTATCCGCCCCTTTAATGTTTTATCACAAGAGAGAACCCGCCTCTTTCATGTTTATCTCAGCCAATCACAGGAGAGTATCCGCCCCTTTAATGTTTTATCACAAGAGAGAACCCGCCTCTTTCATGTGTATCTCAGCCAATCACAGAGTATCCGCCCCTTAAAGAGAGAACCCGCCTCTTTCATGTTTATCTCAGCCAATCCGGAGTATCCGCCCCTTTAATGTTTTATCACAAGAGAGAACCCGCCTCTTTCATGTTTATCTCAGCCAATCACAGGACAGTATCCACCCCTTTAATGTTTTATCACAAGAGAGAACCCGCCTCTTTCATGTTTATCTCAGCCAATCACAGGAGAGTATCCACCCCTTTAATGTTTTATCACAAGAGAGAACCCGCCTCTTTCATGTTTATCTCAGCCAATCACAGGAGAGTATCCGCCCCTTTAATGTTTTATCACAAGAGAGAACCCGCCTCTTTCATGTTTATCTCAGCCAATCACAGCAGAGTATCCGCCCCTTTAATGTTTTATCACAAGAGAGAACCCGCCTCTTTCATGTTTATCTCAGCCAATCACAGGACAGTATCCACCCCTTTAATGTTTTATCACAAGAGAGAACCCGCCTCTTTCATGTTTATCTCAGCCAATCACAGGTGAGTATCCACCCCTTTAATGTTTTGTCACAAGAGAGAACCCGCCTCTTTCATGTTTATCTCAGCCAATCACAGGACAGTATCCACCCCTTTAATGTTTTATCACGAGAGAACCCGCCTCTTTCATGTGTATCTCAGCCAATCACAGGCGAGTATCCACCCCTTTAATGTTTTATCACGAGAGAACCCGCCTCTTTCATGTTTTTCTCAGCCAATCACAGGAGAGTATCCACCCCTTTAATGTTTTATCACAAGAGAGAACCCGCCTCTTTCATGTTTATCTCAGCCAATCACAGCAGAGTATCCGCCTGTTTAATGTTTTGTCACAAGAGAGAACCCGCCTCTTGCATGTTTATCTCAGCCAATCACAGGAGAGTATCCGCCCCTTTAATGTTTTATCACAAGAGAGAACCCGCCTCTTTCATGTTTATCTCAGCCAATCACAGGAGAGTATCCGCCCCTTTAATGTTTTATCACAAGAGAGAACCCGCCTCTTTCATGTTTATCTCAGCCAATCACAGGAGAGTTTCCCCTTTTTTACCTTTAATGTTTTATCACAAGAGAGAACCCGCCTCTTTCATGTTTATCTCAGCCAATCACAGGCGAGTATTCGCCCCTTTAATGTTTTATCACAGGAGAGAACCCGCCTCTCTCATGGTTGTCTTGGCCAATCACAGGAGAGTATCCACCCCTTTAATGTTTTATCACAAGAGAGAACCCGCCTCTTTCATGTTTATCTCAGCCAATCACAGGAGAGTATCCACCCCTTTAATGTTTTATCACAAGAGAGAACCCGCCTCTTTCATGTTTATCTCAGCCAATCACAGGAGAGTATACACCCCTTTAATGTTTAATCACAGGAGAAGACCCACCTTTTTAATGCTTTATCTCAGCCAATCACAGGAGGGGACCCAACCCTTTAACTCATTGACTGCTAGACCTTTTACGAGCAGAGTGCTCCATATTGCCAGGATTTTTAAGCATTTTCAGTGATTTTTTGAGTGTCACAGGATATTGTGTAAACACTGAATGTACCAAAGGAAAGCTTAGACCCTCTTCTTTTATCAGAAATAAAACACTTGTTTCTAGCTTTTTCTGTTCTTTCGTAATCTGCAGTAAAACATGGGTTTGTTGCCGTGAAAATGCCTGCTTTTGACCAAAAAGGTGAGAAAACAAAATTTAAATTTTGTGATGCGCTTCAAGTGGTAAAGTGTCCTTGTTGCCAATAAAGTGACACATTCATCATCTGAACATCTGAATACTTCTATAAAAGAAAAAAACATCACTGACAAAAGAGTTTTGGTTGCAAGATAATTATTCACTAGTTAAATAAGCCACAACAAGTCTGTTTCACAGCAAAATATTTGACACAAACGTCTCTTTCTATCCGTCACTCCCTCCTTCTACTCAGCTAGTTCTACTTGCGCAAGCGGTTTATCTCATCCATTCACAGGAGAGTATCCGCCTCTTTAATGTTTTATCACAGGAGAGAACCCGCCTCTTTCATGTTTATCTCAGCCAATCACAGGAGAGTATCCGCCCCTTTAATGTTTTATCACAAGAGAGAACCCGCCTCTTTCATGTGTATCTCAGCCAATCACAGGAGAGTATCCGCCCCTTTAATGTTTTATCACAAGAGAGAACCCGCCTCTTTCATGTGTATCTCAGCCAATCACAGGAGAGTATCCGCCCCTTTAATGTTTTATCACAAGAGAGAACCCGCCTCTTTCATGTTTATCTCAGCCAATCACAGGAGAGTATACACCCATTTAATGTTTAATCACAGGAGAAGACCCACCTTTTTAATGCTTTATCTCAGCCAATCACAGGAGAGTATACACCCCTTTAATGTTTAATCACAGGAGAAGACCCACCTTTTTAATGCTTTATCTCAGCCAATCACAGGAGGGGACCCAACCCTTTAACTCATTGACTGCTAGACCTTTTACGAGCAGAGTGCTCCATATTGCCAGGATTTTTAAGCATTTTCAGTGATTTTTTGAGTGTCACAGGATATTGTGTAAACACTGAATGTACCAAAGGAAAGCTTAGACCCTCTTCTTTTATCAGAAATAAAACACTTGTTTCTAGCTTTTTCTGTTCATTCGTAATCTGCAGTAAAACATGGGTTTGTTGCCGTGAAAATGCCTGCTTTTGACCAAAAAGGTGAGAAAACAAAATTTAAATTTTGTGATGCGCTTCAAGTGGTAAAGTGTCCTTGTTGCCAATAAAGTGACACATTCATCATCTGAACATCTGAATACTTCTATAAAAAACAAATACATCACTGACAAAAGAGTTTTGGTTGCAAGATAATTATTCACTAGTTAAATAAGCCACAACAAGTCTGTTTCACAGCAAAATATTTGACACAAACGTCTCTTTCTATCCGTCACTCCCTCCTTGTACTCAGCTAGTTCTACTTGCGCAACCGGTTTATCTCATCCATTCACAGGAGAGTATCCGCCTCTTTAATGTTTTATCACAGGAGAGAACCCGCCTCTTTCATGTTTATCTCAGCCAATCACAGGAGAGTATCCGCCCCTTTAATGTTTTATCACAAGAGAGAACCCGCCTCTTTCATGTTTATCTCAGCCAATCGCAGGTGAGTATCCGCCCCTTTAATGTTTTGTCACAAGAGAGAACCTGCCTCTTTCATGTGGATCTCAGCCAATCACAGCAGAGTATCCGCCCCTTTAATGTTTTATCTTGAGAGAACCCGCCTCTTTCATGTGTATCTCAGCCAATCACAGGCGAGTATCCGCCGCTTTAATGTTTTGTCACAAGAGAGAACCCGCCTCTTTCATGTGTATCTCAGCCAATCACAGGAGAGTATCCGCCGCTTTAATGTTTTGTCACAAGAGAGAACCCGCCTCTTTCATGTGTATCTCAGCCAATCACAGGACAGTATTCACCCCTTTAATGTTTTATCACAAGAGAGAACCCGCCTCTTTCATGTGTATCTCAGCCAATCACAGGAGAGTATCCGCCCCTTTAATGTTTTATCACAAGAGAGAACCCGCCTCTTTCATGTTTATCTCAGCCAATCACAGGAGAGTATCCACCTCTTTAATGTTTTATCACAAGAGAGAACCCGCCTCTTTCATGTTTATCTCAGCCAATCACAGGAGAGTATCCACCCCTTTAATGTTTTATCACGAGAGAACCCGCCTCTTTCATGTTTATCTCAGCCAATCACAGGAGAGTATCCACCCCTTTAATGTTTTATCACAAGAGAGAACCCGCCTCTTTCATGTTTATCTCAGCCAATCACAGGACAGTATCCACCCCTTTAATGTTTTATCACAAGAGAGAACCCGCCTCTTTCATGTTTATCTCAGCCAATCACAGGCAGAGTATCCGCCCCTTTAATGTTTTATCACAAGAGAGAACCCGCCTCTTTCATGTTTATCTCAGCCAATCACAGGCGAGTATCCACCCCTTTAATGTTTTATCACAAGAGAGAACCCGCCTCTTTCATGTTTATCTCAGCCAATCACAGGAGAGTATCCGCCCCTTTAATGTTTTATCACAAGAGAGAACCCGCCTCTTTCATGTTTATCTCAGCCAATCACAGGAGAGTATCCGCCCCTTTAATGTTTTATCACAAGAGAGAACCCGCCTCTTTCATGTGTATCTCAGCCAATCACAGGAGAGTATCCGCCCCTTTAATGTTTTATCACAAGAGAGAACCCGCCTCTTTCATGTTTATCTCAGCCAATCACAGGACAGTATCCACCCCTTTAATGTTTTATCACAAGAGAGAACCCGCCTCTTTCATGTTTATCTCAGCCAATCACAGGAGAGTATCCGCCCCTTTAATGTTTTATCACAAGAGAGAACCCGCCTCTTTCATGTTTATCTCAGCCAATCACAGCAGAGTATCCGCCCCTTTAATGTTTTATCACAAGAGAGAACCCGCCTCTTTCATGTTTATCTCAGCCAATCACAGGAGAGGACCCGCATCTTTCATGTTTATCTCAGCCAATCACAGCAGTGTATCCGCCCCTTTAATGTTTTGTCACAAGAGAGAACCCGCCTCTTTCATGTTAATCTCAGCCAATCACAGGACAGTATCCACCCCTTTAATGTTTTATCACAAGTGAGAACCCGCCTCTTTCATGTTTATCTCAGCCAATCACAGCAGAGTATCCACCCCTTTAATGTTTTATCACAAGAGAGAACCCGCCTCTTTCATGTTTATCTCAGCCAATCACAGGACAGTATCCACCCCTTTAATGTTTTATCACAAGAGAGAACCCGCCTCTTTCATGTTTATCTCAGCCAATCACAGCAGAGTATCCGCCCCTTTAATGTTTTATCACAAGAGAGAACCCGCCTCTTTCATGTTTATCTCAGCCAATCACAGGACAGTATCCGCCCCTTTAATGTTTTATCACAAGAGAGAACCCGCCTCTTTCATGTGTATCTCAGCCAATCACAGGCGAGTGTCCGCCGCTTTAATGTTTTGTCACAAGAGAGAACCCGCCTCTTTCATGTGTATCTCAGCCAATCACAGCAGAGTATTCGCCCCTTTAATGTTTTATCACAAGAGAGAACCCGCCTCTTTCATGTTTATCTCAGCCAATCACAGGACAGTATTCACCCCTTTAATGTTTTATCACAAGAGAGAACCCGCCTCTTTCATGTTTATCTCAGCCAATCACAGGACAGTATCCACCCCTTTAATGTTTTATCACAAGAGAGAACCCGCCTCTTTCATGTTTATCTCAGCCAATCACAGGACAGTATCCACCCCTTTAATGTTTTATCACAAGAGAGAACCCGCCTCTTTCATGTTTATCTCAGCCAATCACAGGAGAGAATCCGCCGCTTTGATGTTTTATCACAAGAGAGAACCCGCCTCTTTCATGTTTATCTCAGCCAATCACAGGAGAGTATCCGCCCCTTTAATGTTTTATCACAAGAGAGAACCCGCCTCTTTCATGTTTATCTCAGCCAATCACAGCAGAGTATCCGCCCCTTTAATGTTTTATCACAAGAGAGAACCCGCCTCTTTCATGTTTATCTCAGCCAATCACAGGAGAGTATCCGCCCCTTTAATGTTTTGTCACAAGAGAGAACCCGCCTCTTTCATGTTTATCTTAGCCAATCACAGGAGAGTATCCGCCCCTTTAATGTTTTATCACAAGAGAGAACCCGCCTCTTTCATGTGTATCTCAGCCAATCACAGGAGAGTATCCGCCCCTTTAATGTTTTATCACAAGAGAGAACCCGCCTCTTTCATGGTTATCTTGGCCAATCACAGGAGAGTATCCACCCCTTTAATGTTTTATCACAAGAGAGAACCCGCCTCTTGCTAGTTTATCTCAGCCAATCACAGGAGAGTATCCGCCCCTTTAATGTTTTATCACAAGAGAGAACCCGCCTCTTTCATGTTTATCTCAGCCAATCACAGGAGAGTATCCACCCCTTTAATGTTTTATCACAAGAGAGAACCCGCCTCTTTCATGTTTATCTCAGCCAATCACAGGACGAGTATCCGCCCCTTTAATGTTTTATCACAAGAGAGAACCCGCCTCTTTCATGTTTATCTCAGCCAATCACAGCAGAGTATCCGCCCCTTTAATGTTTTATCACAAGAGAGAACTAGCCTCTTTCATGTTTATCTCAGCCAATCACAGGACAGTATCCACCCCTTTAATGTTTTATCACAAGAGAGAACCCGCCTCTTTCATGTTTATCTCAGCCAATCACAGCAGAGTATCCGCCCCTTTAATGTTTTATCACAAGAGAGAACCCGCCTCTTTCATGTTTATCTCAGCCAATCACAGGAGAGTATCCGCCCCTTTAATGTTTTATCACAAGAGAGAACCCGCCTCTTTCATGTTTATCTCAGCCAATCACAGCAGAGTATCCGCCCCTTTAATGTTTTATCACAAGAGAGAACCCGCCTCTTTCATGTTTATCTCAGCCAAACACAGGAGAGTATCCGCCCCTTTAATGTTTTATCACAAGAGAGAACCCGCCTCTTTCATGTTTATCTCAGCCAATCACAGGAGAGTATCCGCCGCTTTAATGTTTTATCACAAGAGAGAACCCGCCTCTTTCATGTTTATCTCAGCCAATCACAGGACAGTATTCACCCCTTAAATGTTTTATCACAAGAGAGAACCCGCCTCTTTCATGTGTATCTCAGCCAATCACAGGAGAGTATCCGCCCCTTTAATGTTTTATCACAAGAGAGAACCCGCCTCTTTCATGTGTATCTCAGCCAATCACAGCAGAGTATCCGCCCCTTTAATGTTTTATCACAAGAGAGAACCCGCCTCTTTCATGTTTATCTCAGCCAATCACAGGAGAGGATCCGCCTCTTTCATGTTTTATCTCAAGAGAGAACCCCTCTTTCATGTTTATCTCAGCCAATCACAGGAGAGTATCCGCCCCTTTAATGTTTTATCACAAGAGAGAACCCGCCTCTTTCATGTTTATCTCAGCCAATCACAGGACAGTATCCGCCCCTTTAATGTTTTATCACAAGAGAGAACCCGCCTCTTTCATGTTTATCTCAGCCAATCACAGGAGAGTATCCACCCCTTTAATGTTTTATCACAAGAGAGAACTAGCCTCTTTCATGTTTATCTCAGCCAATCACAGGAGAGTATCCGCCCCTTTAATGTTTTATCACAAGAGAGAACCCGCCTCTTTCATGTTTATCTCAGCCAATCACAGCAAAGTATCCGCCCCTTTAATGTTTTATCACAAGAGAGAACCCGCCTCTTTCATGTTTATCTCAGCCAATCACAGGAGAGTATCCGCCCCTTTAATGTTTTATCACAAGAGAGAACCCGCCTCTTTCATGTGTATCTCAGCCAATCACAGGCGAGTATCCGCCGCTTTAATGTTTTGTCACAAGAGAGAACCCGCCTCTTTCATGTTTATCTCAGCCAATCACAGGAGAGTATCCGCCATTTAATGTTTTGTCACAAGAGAGAACCCGCCTCTTTCATGTTTATCTCAGCCAATCACAGGAGAGTATCCGCCCCTTTAATGTTTTATCACAAGAGAGAACCCGCCTCTTTCATGTTTATCTCAGCCAATCACAGGAGAGTATC